>JARDYH010000002.1:133725000-133972500 GCA_029215795.1 Anniella stebbinsi
GAAAGTGTGTCATCCCCCGTCATACTAATGGTGACCACCATTAACATGGCAGGGAGATGTCCCCCTCCTTGGCTCTAATCAGGGTCTGATTGAAGCCAAGGGGGGAAAGTGTGTCATTCCCACCCAACCCCACTGTTCCAATCAGGGCCTTTTCAAAACGTGGTGACCATATGAAAAGGAGGACAGGGCTCCTGTATCTTTAACAGTTGCATAGAAAAGGGAATTTCAGCAGGTGTAATTTTTATGCATGCAGCACCTGGTGAAATTCCCTCTTCATCACCACAGTTAAAGCTGTAGGAGCCCTGCCCTCTTTTGTATCTGGTCACTCTAATATAACTCCTGGAGCTTTAACTGTTGTGATGAAGAGGGAATTTCACCAGGTGCTGAATGCATACAAATGACACCTGCTGAAATTGTCTTTTCCATGCAACTGTTAAAGATAGAGGAGCCCTGTCCTCCTTTTCATATGGTCACCCTAAAAGCCTTTTCTATAATATCCAGGAATGACAAGCTTTCCTCTTTAAGGCCCCAATTGGATCAGTGTGTGTGTGTCGGAAGTGTGTGTGCTTTCTGGGGCCTCGGGAAAGCGTGTCATTCCCCCACCACGCGAATGGCGGCCTTAAAGCTGATCCTGTTGTCACTTGCGACGGCAGTGCAAAAAATAAAAATAAATAGACCAGAAGCAGCAGGAGCAGTTGTGCTAAAAACCCTTCCAATTGGCAGCCCTACCTGTGAAAAACTCTTGGAGAATTGCGAAGAAAGACGGTGAAATTGTCCAATTTCTCTGTCCCCAAAAGAGGTGGAGAATTTTGAGAGCCGGTTTGTGCACAGCTCTAGTAGAATTTGGCTGTGCAAATGGCATCCTTTGGCCGCTTAAGACCATCCTCAGGAGCTGGTGAACAGCTCCTAGCCTCACTGCCTGCTATTGAATCATCTCGTTTAAAATCCCGAACAATGAGTAATCCACAAACTTTGTTCCAGTAGCTGAGCGATGGGGGGGGGGGGTGCACCCTCAAAGCTTGAAGTGTTTAACGTACAGCTGTGTTTTTGCATCGTTTCTGGTAAAAGATGAGTCACGGATGTCATTAATACCGATTCCAGTATCAACTTATCACGCCAGCTATTCAGACTGTTAATTGGTGGGACCTTGGCGAAGCTCTTTCAATAAGTCTCTGGAAGGCCGCAAGGTCTATCACATACGTAGGCTGCAACAATGTGAGGATGAAATACAATGCAAGAGGTTTTCAAAAGGCGCATCCTACTCTTTCTCTTGAGCCTCCTTACCTTGGATTTCACCTAGTTTAACCCCCATCAGCAGAAATGGGATTGAACAGTTTTAAATCAAGGTTCTTCATCTTCATCCATTTGTGGATCAGGCTAGTGGAGAAAAACTCCCACTGTGCCTCTCCTATCCTAGCCTGTCTGTCCCATTTTGTCCTTGCCCATAGGCGCTGATCCAAAGCATAATCTCGCTTGCAGTCAAATGCAGTGCTCTTTCCCAAAAGTTACAGACTATTCCAGGGTAAAAAAAAACCCAGGTCAGATGGGTCTCCACATCAGTGATCATTAGGGATGTATGAGCATTTCATTTTTGTTTGCAAAACGTGTGGGCATGCCGCAAGCCCCGAATTCAAAAGCAAGAGCGAGCTCGGCTCTGCGAAAAATGGCTGTAAATTGCTTGTCACGTTCCTGATCCCCAGTTCGATTTGTGCCAATCTCCTAATCTGCTCAAATTTCTTTCATAGACTGAATCACCCCCCCACTTTAGGCTATGGAGTTACGCAAATTAGGAAATTGGCGCACATTTGTGGAAAAATAGTGCAAATCTCCTGTTCGATGGGTGTTTGATTTGCGGAATTTCCACAGTCGCACCTTATGAGCAACCAATCACATAAACACCACCCGGAATCAGGCACGAGTGGAGAATCCTGGCGATCTCAAACATTGCACATTGGCTCCTCCCTAGTGATAACGACATCAGAGGTTTCTGAATGATTCAGGCCCAGCCTCTCCCCGCCCTCCAGTACTGCTGTTTGTAATGACTAAGAACCATGGTACATGGATAAATTCCAACGTAAGCCCTACTTGCAGTAGACTCATTAAAATCCATGCATTTCATTCATTAAAATGCCATTCATTTCAATGGGTCTAATCTAAGTAAGACTTATGTTGGATTTTACCCTACGATTAGAAGAATCGTGTGTGTGTGTGTACGTACTCCCTTCACATAGATGTATGACAAGGAAAAGGGAAGGGAAGGGTTATAGCTCCATGGCTCAGTGACAGGGTCATGGCTCAGTAATGTTAGTGATGGCCACCAATTTGGATGGCTCTAAAAGGGGATCGGACAAATTCCTGCTGGAGAAGGCTATCCATGGCTACCAGTCCTGATGGCTATGCACTACCTCCTGTATCAGTTGCTGGGGAACATGGGTGGGAGGGTGCTGTTGCACTTGTGCCCTGCTTGTGGGTCCCTGCTCGACAGCTGGTTGGCCACTGTGTGAACAGAGTACTGGACTAGATGGACCCTTGGTCTGATCCAGCAGGGATCTTCTAATGTTCCTATGACAGAGCAGTTGCTTTGCATGCAGAAGGTCCCACTTTCAATCCCTGACTTCTCCTATTAAAGGTTCTCAGGACTAGGATTGCCTCTGCCTGTGACTTCAGATAGCTTTTAGAAGTCAGATTTCACAATACTGGGGCCAATGGGCCAATGTTCTTCTAAGCTTCATGGACTCTAGCCAGGGATATGCGGACAATGAGCTCTGTCCCTCTCCATTATGGCTTTGGGAATATAACAGATGGGACCAATATTGCACAGTCCTCGTCTGCTCTCCTATGGTGATTTAAACATTGGATTTGGAACCAGTGTGGTGTAGTGGTTAGAGTGTTGGACTGGGAGTTGGGAGATCCGGGTTCTAGTCCCCTCTCAGCCATGGGAGATCACTGGGTGACTTTGGGCCAGTCACAGACTCTCAGCTTAACCTATTTCACAGGGTTGTTGTTGTGAGGATAAAAAAGAGAGGAGGAGGATTATGTACGCCAAAATAGGTATCTGCTCCTGAGTAGCTCACACTCTAAATCAGAGGATGGCAACAAGGGAGAGGGCCTTCTCAGTGGTGGCCCCCAATTATGGAATGATCTCCCTGACGAGGCTCGCCTGGCGCCAACATTGTTATCTTTTTGGCACTAGGTCAAGACTTTCCTCTTCTTCCAGGCATTTAACAGCATATACTGAGTTTTTAATTGACCCCAGAACTATATCTAGGCCTGGCTGAGACTTCGCAGCTGTTTTAAATGTACATTGTTTTTATATGCTTTCTGTTTTTCTGTTTTTAAATTTTGTATATCGATTTTTAATGTCCAACGTTTTAATTTTTGTAAACCGCCCAGACAGCTTTGGCTATGGGGCGGTATATAAATGTATAATAATAATAATAATAATAATAATAATAATAATAATAATAATAAATTAGGCAGAGGAAGGGGAGGCTCTGAAGCTGAATATGAACCAACAGAATGTAGGACACGGAACAATGGGCTCATGTTACAGGAAGCCAGATTCCGGCTGGACATCAGGAAAAACTTCCTGACTGTTAGTGCGGTACAACAATGGAACCAATGGCCTAGGGAGGTGGTGGGCTCTCCCACATTAGAGGCATTCAAGAGGCAGCTGGACAACCATCTGTTAGGGATGCTTTAAGGTAGACCCCTGCATTGGGCAGAGGTTGGTCTTGATGGCCTTAGAGGCCCCTTCCAACTCTACTAATCTATGATTCTATGATCTAAGTCCTGGCAGTTTCCCAATGAGGACATTGTGCTTGGTTAAAAACAAGTTTGGGCAGGCTGATTTGAGAACCTGGAGCGGGTCATGAACATGGGACATTTCAGGCGGAGATTCAGCTTGAACGCTGATCACCGACTTCTGGCCAAAGGTGGGAAATGCAAGGAAAAGGCAATGGGTTAGCATGGGTCATATGGGACTGCTTGTCGAGCCCTTTAAAAAGTTCCTTGGTCTGAGCAAAGAGCAGACCCTACTGCTTCTGGCGATGGGCGTGGAGTGCTTTTGCATTAATGCTCCCACGCCCCCAGAAGGAGCATTCAGCAAAGTTGCAGAGGTCACATGAGTTTATTTCTCTGGGATGATGTTGGTGCTTGCAGTAGGGATTTTGGCAGCACATTCTGATTTAAATTTTTATGTGATTTGTCCCCGGGTGCCAGAGGCGCTTAAATGGTCTTAAAAACAATGGCAATAGAAAGCAAACTCACCCTTCCAGGAGCCTGGTAAGCATATGACTCCCTCCCTCCCAGTACGAATCAAGGCTGGGATGTTGTGGTGAAAATCCAGGCTCCTCCATTTGGCCATTAGTAAGTCTGAAGGAGAATGGCTGTCATAATCAGGAGAGCCCGTGCCCACAGGACTGCTGAATGCAATTGTTCCAAATCTTTGGCTCCTCTCCTTGACACTGAACTGGGGCCACCACCAAGGGTAGGCATGGTGAGGCCCTTGCCAATGGCCCAAATCCTAGCATGGCCCACTGACATGTGCCTTCTCAACATGCCCCGGCACATGGAGGCCATTTTGGGTGGCGGTGGGGAGAAGAGGTTAGGTGGAAGCCAGCCATTGGCAGCTTCCAAAACCAGTGCCCCTGCAGCAGGGAGGAGTCCGAGGGATAGAAGGCGGCTCACCCCTCTCTGCTGCACCTTTGTTCGTTGCGACTCCCTCCCTCCTGCCCTGTAGGCAGCGTGGGTTTCGCTGGTTGCCTATTTGGGGCCAAGTCAGAATGTTTTGCTCATAAACTCTTTTAGTCTATGAGGTTTTTTTGCCTACTTTACACTGCAAGACAGGCTGGGAATATTAAATAGGTTGATGTTGCGTGAATGATATGTTGGTCACTATTTGATTGGCAGGTAGGTGTGGGCATCTGGAGCAGGACAGGGCGGGTGAGCATTCACAGGCACTGTGAGGGTGATTGGCAATACCCGAGGGCCCACAGCTGGTGGGATGAGGGTTACCTTTGAGGCCAACCTTCCTCACCCACCCGGAGCCATGCGGCCCATGGGGAAGAGGGTGACATCGGAAGGCCTCCCCACCCCAGAAGGGGGGGCCTGTGTTGTGACGAATTGCTGACGCCACCTCACAGGTGGTGAATGGCTCACCCCAAAGAGCTAGATGCCCGCTTAGGTTACCCACTGTGCAGATGTTTAATAAAGTGGCCCTGTTTAAAATCCATGCCTTGTGTCTGCCTCTTCATTTCTCCACCCTCCATTACCTGCAAGTCTCGGTCCTCCTCTTCACCATTGCAACTGCTTATTCTCTCTCCGGCCAGCCAGACAATGGTGGTACTGAGAAGAAGCAGTAGATATCACAGCCTAGTTGTTCACTGGCTCTCCGCCTGCCAAGCAAGCAAGCAAGCAAGCAAGCAGCAGGGTCTACTGTTTGCTTAGTGACTGATTTTGAGAGGATCTACACATTCAGAGATCCAACTCACGTATGGGAATCATAAGTAGGACCTACAACAAAATGTCAGAGCAGGTCCTTACCTCCTAGTAAGAAACTTCCTGTTCAGGGTTCCTGCAAACCAGCCATGCCTTCCTCCAAAATAATATAATCTGTAAGTAATCAAGTAATCAAGTAATCACCCCCAATCTTGCTTTCCTTTTTCTTTTGCAATGGACATTCAGCACTCCATGGCTACTAAGGATGGTCAACCCCCTGAGCTGTTTTTCTGGGGAGAGGATTGTCCTATTAAATTTTTTTCAACAACAACAACATTGTAGTTCTGCAACCTGTGAGATTCCTCCAAACTTGCTGATAACTCTCTCTTGCTTATCAGCGGTCCCATTTTAGCTCCATTTCCGTCGGCACTCATCACCTAAGTTCGCTATTAGAGGGGCTGATACTTGAATGGCAGAAAATGCTTCCTGTTTGTTTGGGTTTTCTCTTTTCAGTGAATCATCTGCTTATTGTAAGTTACGCACTGGAAGAAGTCATCGATCCTACATCACCCAAAGATCATACATCACCCTCCCACTTTATGCAGATGACAAAAATCATGCAGGAATATGGTGAAGGTATCATGTTTATTTCTTGCTGAAGACTGGTTACTTACATCACAATCATGGATAATTTAATAGGATCTTATACTCTCTGAAGAAATCTAAGAATAAATACGAAAAAAAGAAAAATATTTTATTCCAATAGTCTCTGAAGATGGTGATATATCTTACATTTTTAAACATACTCTTGATTTTATGTCGAATATATAGTTTCTATCTCCAAAGGGTAAAAAAATCCATCTGAATCTTGTTACTCACCACAAAATAAAAATAAAAGCAAAATCCATTCATTGCCCAAAGCAAAGATTAGCTATACATTAATGACGCCACACAGGAAGTGCTCATTGTCCAAGAAAGCATCCTGTCCGTAGGCAAAGGATTCTTCGTTGTAGAAGAAATAGACAGTTGATTCTCACTGTCTTGGATGACCATCTACTGGTTCTTCAGGCTGCAAAAAAAAGGAGGAAACGAATAAGCATCTTATTCAGTAGCAACAGGAATAAGAGCACATCATCCCAACATTTGTGGCCAAACTCTACTGGATGCCTATCATCATCATCATCATCATCATCATCATCATCATCATCATCATCATCATCTCTCTTTTCTCACTCATGGCAGATTTTCTAGATGGACATGACAGGCCAGTTCATGCTGTCTTTTACTGATTCAGGAATTTCCTGACTATTGAACATGTTTTGAGTATGACTGCTTTCTGGATGTTGGTGTGATGATAAGGAGGATGACGATTCTCAAGTTATTTCTGTCCCATTTATGGAGACATTTGCATGTTTGAGCAAATTATCCCAAAACTGAATGAAATTTCACCCATCTGCACCCTTTCTCAGCATGGAGCATGTTCCACCTGTCAGATGAAGAATATGTCAGAGAAAATCAGCGGCAACTCTAGTTCAGTACCACAAACATGGCTAAATTCACAGGCATTCAAAGCCAGACTTTGAAGAGATAAGCATTCAAAGTCCTGATGGCCAGAACTGTAAGTTTCATTTCTCCCACATTCACATTTTTTAAACATTTCAAAGTCTTTCTGCTCTCTTTATAAAGAAATTTGTGAACCTTGTTATGTTCATATCAAAAAAAATGAACTAAACAAAATTATCTACATCAACTTGGGGATGTTGGAGGAATAAGTCCAGGGGGTGAATCAATCAAGCTTTATTTACAGTCAACAGACCACAGCGTATTAAATATACAACTATTAAAACATATTAATGGAATGAGAGATACAAAATCATTAAGAAATTGAGCAGTAAAGTTGTCTCCACAATGATTATGATCAGCCAATCACAATCATAAGGGGTCTGGTGAAGATGACCAGTTTCAGGTATTTGGCCACTTGCTCAGGACTTAACTTGTTGGTACCATGGAGTAGGATAATCGTAAGGGTCTCAGTAGTTGTTGTGACAAGCCCTGTTCCCCTTGGGCTGGGAGAAGGACTTTCAGGCAATCAATCAGAGTCAGATGCTAATGCAGAAGAGACGGCGCCAGAAACATACCAGCCTGTATGGGGAGTGGGGAAGGTGACTCCGTTGGCTCTTCACCAGCTGGGAATGAACTTTCGCCAGTCATTATCTCTTAGGGTGTAAACAACCCACAGGCTAGGAATCAGTGTTCTTCTGAGGGGGAGGGCACTGAAAGCTTAGCTGATCCGAGAATCTGCCGCAGACTAAAACAGGTGGAGCGAAAGGAAGGTGAGAAAAGGTAGGCCTGGCTAGCTTCTCACCAAAGGCTTCTTCAGAAACAGTCTCCCTGAAGTTAAAGTGTAATGGAAAAGGCTGTTCCCTTTTTCTTGAAAGGACAATTGTCTCGCTTAGTTTGCATAACCTTCCCTAGAGAAAAGTTCCTAGACTCCCTTCAGGGGGGAGGAGATGGTTATTGCCTGGATAAAGCTTTGTGGATTATGTGGCAGACCTCTTTATTGTCTCCCAATAAAGCGAGGGGTGTTGGGAAACACGACAGGAGTGTGGCCAGGGAGAACCTGCATGATGGGATATATTAGGTCTTTCTGGACTCTTATCATTGAATCATAGTTACTACAGTAACTACAATAGCTAGTAACTACAATGAAACAGAATATACAAGATGGACTCCACCTCAAAATCCAGGGGGGGGGGATGTTTGGTGAGCTTTCATCATCTCAGTCCACCAGACTTTGGTTCGCATATCCATGAGTTGGCCAACTTGATACGGAATTTCCATTTCTGTGCTTTCTTAAATAAACATTTGTGCAAACTGTGCTTGTAGTTTGCTTAATTTGCACAATTTACAGCAATTTGCACTAATTATGCAGAGAGGCATTTATCACTTCCCTGGCCCAGCCGGCTGTTCCATCCCTGCTAGCTTATATTAGCCAAGTGGGGACAAGGATCCAATACAGAGGTGGCTGCATGAACCTGTCCTAGCACCTTGTCCACATCCTTGAGCTGCCCCAACTGAAACTCATCCAAGAAAACAGGACAAGCCTGTGCTCTGGATACCTCACTTGATTCACCTGCTATAACACTGGAGCTTAAGTCCTAGCGGATGTCAAAGATTTTATTCTGGAAGTGCCTAGCAAATATATTACAGCGGGCCTCAGATGGTTCTACCATGTCCTTGGGGCCAGTATGTAAAAGCCCCCACTCTATATTAATGAGCACATACAAATCTCATGCAAATCAGTGCCCTCATACCTTCTTTTCATGTGTTGTGTAAGTGGCCACCCTAGATGCTTGGAAATGAACTTTGGATTCCCTGCATGCAAGCTTGAGCTATGGTACCTAATCCTTTTGCAGCAAATGGTTAGTGAGCATGTCTAAACCATGGTTATGTAGCCATCATGGTTTAAAGGAATGGTTCACACAACATGCTAAGTCATAGTTCACACGACATGCTAAGCCATAATGTTTAGCTTAAGATGGTTAAGAAACCGTGGCTTAGTGTGTCATCTGAACAGGGTCAATAAGAGAGGAAATATTTTCTTCTGCGACACAGGGAAAGCTTTAAAAGAGAAAAAAAGCAAACCAGTCCACAAGCAATTCAGCGATTTTTCAAACTGCGACCAACGCACTTATTTATATATCAAGAAAACTATTTTGCCCTTTCACCAAACTGGGAAGATGAGAACTTTTTACATCACATAATGATCGGAATATTACACACACACCCTTTTTAGAGGCAGCGTGATTATTCAGATCCTTTCTAGCAGCAGCACAGAAGTAATGATAAATTAAAATGCCATTAAATCCCAGCTTGCTTTTATAATTACTCATCTGCTGGAGTTATTATTGCACCACAGACCTCTTTTTCATATATTAGTCAGTTCCCTGCGTGAAGCAGAAAGCACGCAGAATAAACTTGTGGCTATTAATAAATTTTGCAGCCATTCAGACTACCCCCCCTCCCAAATCTTTTTTAAAAAATTTGGGACAGATGTGCTTTATGGCTCTGGTGCTTAAGAAAATTTCCTGGAGTTTAATGGGAAACTAACCACGGGGAGAAACTCGAACATCTCTCCGGAACAGATTCTGGTTATCCTGTGGACTTCTGCTTTAAAAAGGGAACGAAGAGGAAAACGCAGCAGAGGAAAACGCAAGATATAAAAGCAGACCAGCGAAGATAATTCTGTTTTAGTGGCTCTTGTAAAGATGCATTCAGGGGTGAGACAAAATCTTGTTCCCTGATGAAAAAATGAGGGAGGGAGGGAGGGAGGGGGAGTGAAGGAGCGTCTGGGAAGGGCTGCATTTTTGGTGTCATGCCGCCAACTTCAGCACGATCAAAGCGTCATTCCAGCCCAGGGCTCCATGCTGCAAAATGGGAACAATTGCATTAATGCCTCTCTGCGGGCCAAAGGGATGTGCAAAACTCTGCCAATGTTTTCCTTGGATTATTTCTGCCTTGCCGGATGTTGGCACTGCATGGTCTGGACACTTACTCACCGATGCAGAGACGTGTTTTTTTGCAAAAGGGCAAAAACATCCACGAGGTGGATTTGCATGTTAGTTAACAGTGGACGCTGCCTTGTGTCAGCTCTGACCAGGGGAGGCTAGTGGCTCTGATTTCAGTGGGGCTGTGGATCCGTTCTGGCTTTCAGTCAGGATCAGCCCAAATGCTAAAGGAGCCATCCAAGGTGCTGAACTCTATCCCCCAAATATGCGGCCCTTCCTGCAGTTCCCGGGTTACTTTGCGTCTTTACAAAGAGGAAAGGTTGCTCCTCCTTTAAAGTGGCTGTTCCTCATTTAGGCTCTAAGCCTTCCCCAACCTGGTATGCCCCAGATGTTTTGGCCTACAACTCCCATCAGCCCAGGCCAGCATGGGTAATGGCCGTGGATAATGGGAGTTATCGTCTAAAACATCTGATGGGCACTAGGTTGGGGAAGGCAGCTATAAATACTTACCTGGGAATATGTCCCATTGACCTCCATACGCTTTTCTTCCAAGTAGTCATGCATAGCATTGTGCGGCCAAAGTTGCACCTCACTGTTTTTCTCCCTCAGCAGGCAGACCGGCTTCTAATTGATCACTGCCTTGCTATAGTGCCCCAAAGACAATACTATGGCATTTCCTTCTCCCATTGTATCAAACTGACATAATGGTGACATGCACAAGAACCTGTTCCTTTAATCATGGCAATTATCCATCGCTTTGGGCATGCAATTGAGATGATCGGTTTGCTTTGGGAATGAAAAGGTCATCGTCATCCCTGCGCCCCTGGCTGGCGTCTCCCCTTAAAATGGCAGCCTCCAGCCCCACCATCTATCGCTGGACCTGTTCTATAGAGATCTCCATGCCTACAGTACCCATTCGCCGTCTTATTGATTAGCCCCTGCTGAGAGGAGTAAACAACATCTAGCTTTTGGAGCTAGAAGAAGAGCAGGACAGTCTTCGCTGCTGGATGTGGATCTGTGCTTCCTAACAGCAGGTCAAAGAGACTGCTTTCGAAACGGGCATCCTGCTTTGGAAACGGCGAGGTACCGCACCTCTCTGGACCCAGAACCACGACCCTTTTGGATCTTGAAATGGAAGCTTCAGCCAGCTGGCTGGGTTGTTGAGCTGCTTTTTTTTTTAAAAAAATCCTTCCCTCCTGGTTATAAACTCTCCCAGATTCTAATTGGCTCTTGGCCCAGTCTTCTGATTGACTGGAAGATTTATAAAAGCCATTTTAGATCACATCCGTTCGAGTACATTTTGTCCCGTGAGTAAGATTTATCTACCACACTCTGCCTGGCCAGTTTTACCTGACCCTATTCCTGAGATTGAAATGAAACTATTATTATTATTAGTAGTAGTAAATGTGAACATCAGTAAATGCTGTGTGTGTGTGTGCGTGCGTGCGTGCGTGCGTGCGTGTGTGGTGGGGAGGTTGATAGGGATGACATGAAGGAACTGGAAACTGTGGCAAATTACATATGGATAGTGCTGTGTACAGAATGTACAGAATGTACAGAATTTGGAAATGAACAACAAGGGAGAGGGCCTTCTCAGTGGTGGCCCCCCAATTATGGAACGATCTCCCCGATGAGGCTCACCTGGTGCCAACATTGTTATCTTTTCGGTGCCTGGTCAAGACTTTCCTCTTCTCCCAGGCATTTAACAGCACGTACTGAGTTTTTAATTGACCCCAGAACTACATTTAGGCCTGGCTGAGAGTTCACAGTTGTTTTAAATATATACTATTTTTATATGTTGTCTGTTTTTATGCTTTTAAATTTTGTATATCGATTTTAATGTCCAAAGTTTTAATTTTTGAAACTGCCCAGAGAGCTTCGGCTATGGGGTGGTATATAAGTGTAATAAATCATCATAATAACAACAACTGACTATTGTAGGAGTTCTCATTCCAGTTATGCTTTGGAAACAAGACCAAATAATTTGAAACTCTGGTATCTGGGAATAAATTTGGACGTGGAGACACGTTACCTTCAGTGGGCCTGTTCAAACAACACACTAAGCCATGGTTAGGCTGCTAATCCTTTTGCAGTAAATGGTTAGTGGGCATGTTTTAAACTATGGCTATGTAGCCACCATGGTTAGGAATGCTTCACGCTACACACTGGCTGACTTCAGACAACACATTAAGCAACGGGGGGTGGAAACAATTGTCAGTTATGTTGTTTATTGTGTTGTGTGGAGGGCAACATGCTGCTCACAATCTACTGACGGTATGCTATTCCGCTCAAATAAGCAACTGAGAGAAACAACTGGCTTGCAAGTTATTGAGCTCGAAGCCAGTTGTTTAAAGTGTTGTGTGGAGGGGTGAGTGTGTTAATGGCGTGTGGTGTGTGGGTTAAAACACAAGCCCATAGAGGCAGGCGGCAAGAGCGACCAAAGCAGCAGCTGCCACTCTGCTACAACTGGTGCAACTTGCAGAGGCTGCTGGGATAGAACTGGGAGGACTGAGGGAGGAGGGAGGGTAGGGAGAGGGGCGGGGGCTGTGTCAGTCAAATGCTGGGTTGACTATTAGTCCACTCAATGCCAACCCCAACCACCCACAGTTGTGTAGGAATATGTTGTGTGGGGAGTACCCACAAAATAACCAACTGTGAGTTGGTTACTCAACCCACCATTGACTAATGTGTTGTCCGAATGCAGCCACTCATGGTTCACAAGACACGCTAAGGCATAATGTTTAGCTCAAAACGCTGAACCATCATGGGTCAGTATATCCCATGCAGTTACATCAGTTCTTTTTTTTTCTTACTGAAGAATAAGTGTGGGGTGACCTGATCCAGATTTCATTTTGGAGAAATTCTCAGGGGCTGGATTCCAGTGGCAAGGGGAGACGGAGGCAAAAAGGATGGTGCCCCAATTGCCAGCATCTTTCAGTTGAAAGCTTTTACTGCCAGTAACTCAGCTTTTGGAGAGGCATTTCACCTTTTGGGAATGGACAAAAGCTGCGAAACCAGCAAACAATTGGTGATCAGGAAATGCGGAGGGGCCACAGAAAGGGGGCGTGGCTATCTGGGGAACCACAGAGGGCAGGGTTGGACCCCTGGGCCTGAGGTTCTGAACCCCTACGTTAAAGGCCGCCGGTAGGCTAGGTCTCAGAAGCATCCCTAGAAAAGAGAGTTCTTGGATTATTAAGTGCATAGGGAGCTACCTTGTACTAGGTCAGTCTATTTTTAACCTTAATGTCCAATCGTGTCTATGCTGAGACCCGGTGCCTCTCCTGGGCTCAGGCTGGGAAGGTCTTTCTCATCTTTTCTACCTTTTAAAGGTGTGTTTTTTTCCTATTACACATCTGCCGGAGCAGCTGAGGATTGAAACTGGGACCTTCTGCAGACGTCAATTCCAGGGTGGTCTCAAGGTCACCCCTGCATCCAAATGACATACAGCTCATCCCGAGCACTCCGTTTTCCTAGGATAGCTGGGACTGGTGGTCTCGGAACCATCCCAAGCTCCAAGGGTGGTGTGGAGCTTGGGGATGGGGGGAGAATCTTTGCCATCTTTGGGATGGCTCTTGACATCTTGCAGTGCCAAGTTTTTTGGTTTTTTTTTTTAAATCCTGCCTTTGTGCAGGGTCGCACCCGCACGGTTGTGCAATCCTGTCGTCCTGTAAAAGAAACCTTCACCCTGGGACAGCCCTCCTCTACTTCCAGGACAACTCGCTGGCATGTGCCCCATGAGGGACGATCGCCGAAGCTGAAACCTTCACGATCGCCCCACTCTCGGAAAGCCTCCTGGTGTAGATGAGCCCTGAGCCATTAGCCCAGGTAACCCGCCGCAGGCATCAGATCTACATTGCCCTGCCAAGCGCGGTGTATTTGGGCTCATGAATCCTGAACATGACCAAAGTGAACTCTTTAAATAAATAAATAAATAAACCTCAATGGAAATGCAGTGATGGGGGAGGGTGACATAAATTTCCTCTGGTGTGATAGATATAATATTTTGATTAGCTCAGATTTCAGGATGACAAAGCAGCTTCTGTTAATAAATACCAGCTGCAATTAAGCAACTGTGCTCACAGTCTAAATAAAACCAACAGCCACTTTGCTGAATGTCTCACCAGCTCCCGTTAAGTCACCCAGATTCAGCGGGAGAATTTTGCACGGTGTTACCGCGTGAGCTGCAGGGGGAAAAAAACCCCTCGTTTCCCAATCCTCTTTCGGATGGTTGCTGTTTTCTTCTTTTCTTTTTCAGAATCCCAAGGGAGTTAGTGACCAAGTCATGCAATTCTTCCCTTGAAAGCTTCTGAAGAGAAAGCAGGGGGCTGCTTTTGAGAGGCACGGAATGTCCCTGAAACGTCAGCTTTCTTCGCTGCTTCTTACATTAATTTGTAGCTTTGGTTTCTCCTCTCGCAGCTGTTGCGGTGCTTTCATTTCTTTCTTTCTGTTTTGCCTAGCTTTTCTTCTTTTCTGAGAGATCCCAGCCAATCAGCAGTGACACAGAAAATGCAATGGTGTGATGGTGATAGGCAGTGAAACAGGTTTGCTTTCGCAATGACATCGCTCAAGGCGAAAGAAGCCAGCGCTTTGCCTCTAGTCTAAGTCTGTTGCGCGATGCTGCCCAGACCAAGAACGTTGGCCCAGTTGCCTCAGCAACAGGAATACTTCCCGCCATGCTGTGTACTGCAGAGGTTTCATTGCCACACTCCACAGAAAGACATTCACTGGTGTTATGTGTGAAGGGGAGCCATGTGTTTAAAATGGCATTGAGCCCACAATGCCACATGGCTTCCCAATGTCTATGCCCCGGGTGTGAATGTCTGAGCTAGGAAACCCTATGTGGGAAAAATTAGTGGATTACACAGGAACCGGAAACCCAGTTGCTCATGACTCCAGCTCCCGTAGGAGTCTGTAGGTTTCCAAGCCGGCAATGCAAATCATGGGACAAAAGCCATGTGTTACAAAAATGCACACATTTGAAAATGATGCGTGAAAGGATGCATACTTTTGAAAAGTTGACATAAACACACTTTAGTCGAAGGGGGAACAAGGACTATATTTCCAAACTGCGCACATTGGGAAAAAAATGTGCATGGAAATACACACAAACGTTTGTGCTAAAAGCAAAACAAAGCCAGCAACTTGACATGGAACCAGGTTCAAGGTTAAAATGTGGAGACCTCAAGGAGTTCATGTTTTGCGGATTCACGCATCTGTAGCATGTAATGAGGTCTACATGGGTAGACGTCCTCTGCTCCTATGTGTGGACATAACTTGGAGTAGGGGTGGAGAGCAATGAAATGTTTGGATTGGACCGGTGATGTGATCCTACTGTTCCTTTCAGCACATGGACGCCTTCACATGTATAGTATGTATAGTACACATGTATAGTACATGTAATGCACACCATTGAAGAATGTGTCATGAGTCGCTGAGACTAGAACCAGGAACTTTCAACTCTTGTGCTGTGCTGTCATGACGAGGTGTTGGAGCACCTTCTTAGCAGCAAACTACGTTCAGACTTTGGATTGGTTCTACCTAACCTAGCTGGCCATTGGGCCTTCTTGGACAGGAAGTGCTATAAATGGCTTCCTGTTTGGGCTTTGGGCTTGCTTGCTTGCTTGAGCAACAAAGGCCTTCCTGGTTCTGTTATGCTTTGCATGTTCCTTCGCTTTGGCTCCTGTTTCCCAGCTCTTACTTCACCTTTGACTCCTGCCCAGGCCTGAACCCTGACATACGAGTCCAGTTGCCTTGCATGTGTTTCCTCCCTCGCTTCTGTGCCTTTTCAAGCCTGCCCCTAAAAATAAAATCAGCAAAAGAGGCAGCACATTTCAGGGGCACAAAAATGCCTCGTCTTTCAGCTTAGCACTACTAGCGACGCAGATTGGACAAGTTTGTCAAACTATTACTATGATGTATTTGCCTCCCCGCTGCTTTTCATTTTCATCTACAGATACCTAATTTGCTTTTCTTCCAAATGTTTTCATATAAAGTGGTGCTGTATAGTGATACTGGCTTAGGAATTATATCATTACATTTTCATTATCTACTTGCTCACTTATTTGCTCAGTAGTATGGGATGCTTGAGAAACCCGGCCTTTGTGAGTTCCAGTACCAACTGACCTGGTTTGCAACTCCTGGACTAATGTACAAATCAGAACTTAATTATCCACCAGATTTTGCACTTCCTGGATGTTCAGATGCCGTTCTCATTGATCAGAATATGTTTAAGAATGCATAGCTTGAGAGAAAATGTGTTAGAAGTGTGCATTTTGAAAGGCAATGCGTTTAAATGGATGAAATGTCAATTTTCCTGCAGATTTTTTTAAAAAAATTGCAGAATAATGCAGAATGGGATAGAATAGATTGATGAGTTTATAGAATGACTCCAGGAAACTTGTCAAGGAAACTTTTGTTAACAGGAAGGGAGTTATTGGTGTATATGTGTGTGTGTTTAAGGTCAGATTAAATTGCAAATGGATTACCTAGTGTTTCTCAAATACTCATTTATCCCTTCCCCTCAATGGTTTCCTTGATCTGCTAAAAACAACAACAACAG
Source organism: Anniella stebbinsi (assembly GCA_029215795.1). Lineage (NCBI taxonomy): Eukaryota > Metazoa > Chordata > Lepidosauria > Squamata > Anniellidae > Anniella > Anniella stebbinsi. The sequence goes on from JARDYH010000002.1 coordinate 133,741,507, forward strand.
GGAGGCAAAAACTTTAGCCCTGCAACGGCCAGTATTGCCTCCTGCTGTCTCTTTGCCCAGTGCTTTTTGGACAATTGTAAGGCTCTTGAGCTATCCATGCCTGCTAGCTGCAGATTGGCCCGTGCCAGAAAAATCCCTTCCCTCTCCCAGGATGCTATCTATACGCAACCAAAGCCCCATGGTGGCTGCAAATCTGTGCTCCATCAGTTATATGACACAGCCGCAGAGAAAGACATTCTGTTGAGAAGAAGATCTTTGCAAATACCTTCCTGCAACCCCCTGAAGAAGGCCGTATAAAGATACAGGACGAAACGCGTTGGGCTCTTCAACTTTGAAAAAACAAATAAAACCCCAGCATCTTGAGAACCTGTTTCTCCCTTCGTTTCACCTGATTCGGATGCTTCTCTCCTCCTGTCTTCCGCTATCTGACCTCGCTCCGTGGCTGATCTGGGGGGTGGTCTTGGCAGAAGGTGACTGGTGAGTGGTCACCGGAAACCAGGAGGTGGGCGGGGGGCAGCTCCAGTACCCAGATCACCACCGGAAGCCCTGTGCTCCCTCCTTGGTGTGGGGATTACTCGATGCCACCACGGGTAAGTGAAACTGCAGGATTTAGGGGGAATGTGGTGCCAAATCAGCGCTGTGTAGACAAACCCCAGGATGATGTCATAGCCCTCAAATTAGCACAAAGTACAGTGTTAGAGTGGTGGATGTGATGACTTCATTCATTTTTCAAGGCACACTTCTGAAGCCACCCATGTAGGGTAAAATTGCTGTTAAGGAATTACTGGATTATGGTTCAGGCAAACGCTCCTAATATACTGTTATAAAGCCTGTGTAGAATAGAGTACCAGACAGATATAAGAATCTAAGAAGAGCGCTGCTGAATCAGACCAGGGTCCATTTAGTGCAGCATGCTGTTCACACAGTGGCCAACCAGCTGTCAGCCAGGAACCCACAAGCAGGAAATGGTGCAACAGCACCCTCCCACCCATGTTCCCCAGCAACTGGTGCACACAAGCTTACTGCCTCTGATACTGGTGGTAGCACATAGTCATCAGGACTAGTAACCATTGATAGCCTCCTCCAGGAAGGCATATGTGGCCCTATATTCCTGATTACTGCTGCAAAGTTCACCCTTCCCCATCTTTGTGAGGTGCCCTGCAGGCTGAACATGTAGGGTAAAATTGCCTAAAATAAATATAATAGAATAAACACCACTGCTGTCTATTACTGAAACTGGGACTTCAAATGAATGTATTTCGATTTCTCGCTTCTTTTTGGCTACATGGTCTTCAAAGAGTCCTGGGGTTGGAGCTGGAGCTAGAATCAGGGCTGGGAACTAGGGATGTGCACTGGATCGGACCCGATCCACGATCCGAGTCCGGTCCAATGGGAAATCGGATAAATTATCCGATTTCCGATCCGACAGCTGGATCGGCCAATCCAATCCGAACCGGTCCGAAAAGGCTCCGAACCGGTTCGGCGGATCGGCGGATCGGCAGGCGCCCACTGGCGCCCACCGCCGCTTCCATTGGCGGGCGCCAGCGGGCGCCCGCTGATGAAAGTGGACAGCGGGGGGGGAGGAGGGGGCGGGAGGAGAGGGGCCCTTACCTTCCCGGCCCGTCCGCTCCCGTCCGGCGCCGGCGGCTACTACCAGCGGGCTCCGCGGCCTGCTCCAGGGTGGCGCGCCGGGTGATGTCCCGATCCGGGTCCCGATCCGATCCGGGGGGTCCGTGCACACCGCTACTGGGAACTAAAGTGCAGCAGCCAGACTGTACTGCTCAGTTGAACAGAGAAAAAGAGACAGCCAGGCTCTGAGTATTTATGCCAGGCCTGGCCAATCCAGAGGCTTCGTGGTCCTTGTCACTTGCTGATGCTGACGCTGCATGCTGTTGTTCAGTGCCCAAAAAAGGCTCTGAGGTCTGGTGCAGACACATGTTGGCACCCATCCATATTAGGGCTGTGAATGGACCCCCGATCCATTCTGGATCCCGATCTGTCAGATCTGATCCAGGTCTATCCACAGCACTCCCTCCCCCTCTCCCTGCTCTCTCTCTCCCTCCCTTCCCCCCTCTCCCTACTTACCTGCTGCCTCCTCCGCCATGACATCACCTGCCACGACCAGGAAATGCGGCGGCCCACAGCGAGGATGGAAGATGACAGCAGGATGACACGGAGGAGGCAGCAGTTAAGCAGGGAGAGAGGGGGGAGAGAGGGAGGGAGCAGGGAGAGCGGGAGGGAGTGCTGTGACTGGATCCAGATCAGATCTGGATCGCAGATCCGATCTGGCCCTATCTGGGTCCAATCCAATCTGATTTGGATCTGGGATCCAGAGGCCCATATCATCCTGATCCGACTAGGATTTGGGATCTGAATCCGGATCCGGTCACAGCCCTAATCTGTATGCCGTTTCCCCCCAGGTCTTTTCTTTCTGGTTTTTTTTTAAAAAAAACAAAAAACATAAAACACAGCTACAGAAACTACGATGTACAGCAGAAAACGTGCTATGTATTTAGGCATGTTAACCATTTCCCCTCTGATGTTTTTTTTAAAAAATCTAAAAAATATCCTCCTCAACTCCTTCAGCTCTTAAAAGGAGAAAAGCAGCTGAGGTGGGTGGGGAAAATTGTTTCCCAGAAGAAAAATAATTAAGAAAGAAAGAAAGAAGCCACCAGGGGAAACCCATATGCCGCTTACTATCCCATGCAAATCGGCCCACCGTTCCAGCTACTTCACTGAGTGACGTCTCTGCCTCAGCCCTTGAAGTCCATGAGAAGATGTTCAACATCCAATGGAGGTCAGTGGCGTAAGTCCACTCTGGGTTTCGGTCAGAACTCTTTAAAAAAAGCTATCCAATGTGCTGAACCCAATCCCCACAATAGGTTGATCACCTTGGATAATTTCTTTAGAGTTCTGAGCGAAACCCAAATCGGATTCACAGGTTCACTGACAACTGAGCCACCAGCCTCCACTGGAAACATCCCTTGACAACCTTTTCCATTTTAGGAGGGCCACAGGCTAAGGGGTGTATCATGTAGATCAGTGCTATTGTGGAGAAAGTCTCTACACCAGTGTCTGCCCGCAGGAACAATGGCAGTCCATGAAGTCAAGTAACCCTCTTATGTTACATCACAGTAAGCACATGGAAACACACTTTGCCAGCCATTACACTGCCGCAGTGTGACATCTGATCCCAAATAGTAGCTGAGAATATTTATACCGCCCAACAGCCAAGGCTCTCTGGACAGTTCACAATTATAAACATAGTATACAAAGATCAAAATGTTAAACTTCAAAATTTTCAAAAATGTCGTATAAAACCAGAAAAAGTTATAATCCAGGGAAAGCTTATCTAAAAAGATCTGTTTTAGGAGGCATTTGAAAGCTGTTATGTTTTCTGCCTCCCGAACCGCACGAGGGAGGGTTTTCCAGAGGGTGGATGCCGCTACAGAGAAGGCTCTGCCACCGAGGTTCTTCGTGGCGACATTCTGTTCATCTTGGAATGATGAGCAGAACCTCCTCTGATGATCGTAAATGTTGTCTGGGTGTATATAAGGGAAGGTGGCCTACTAGGGATCCTGGTCCCAAGTTGTTTAGGGCTTTATAGGATAATAACATAACCTTGTACGTGGTTCGGTAGCTAACAGGCAGCCAGTGCAGTTCTTTTAGCACAGTTTTTTTGTGGGTAGAGCTAGGTGTCCCCATGAGCACCCTAGTTGCTGCGCCCTGCACAATCTGCAGTTTCCGAACCACATGCATGGGTCGCCCCACATATATATCCAAATCCAGTCTCCAAATATAACAGTGACTTCAATAACTGACAATTTGCGGTCCTTAAACACTGCTCCACACCAGGTGCCTGAGGAGGCCATCTTTCACTCCACTTCTAATGGCAACTTAGGCTTGTGGACATGAGTTGAGTTCACGTCTGCTTCAAATGCCCCCTGCCCCGCACTGAGACAAAATGCCTCAGAAAGTGGGACAGCGCTTTGTCACTTCTGGTCTGCCCCCAGGAATAAAGCTGGAGGTGCCATGTGATTTCTCTCCGGTGTTTTGAAGCTCATGTGACCCCGTTACTGGAGCTCTACATAACGCTTGTCCTCCATTTACCACTGGTCTCCATGGCAACCAGGCTGCTCATGAGGCCTGTGCTTCGCACAAAGAGCGCACTCGACAACCTGCACAGCATCTCAAAACCCCGTGCCTGACTCAGTTTGCTGGGCTTTGTGTGTGGCCAGAAAAGACCACATTTGCTTCTGGAACAGCCAGTTAGACAATGGCTCAATAATTTCTGCGTACATCCCAAGTCCATAATTAAAGTTTTTATCCTTGTCCTCTACAGCAGATGTTTGGAGGGTCTGGACAAATTTTAATGCGAACGCTCTGTAGATGTCCTGGATGGTCATAATAAGCCTGCTATTTTGAGGAAGGGGGGGAATCACAATAGCTCCTCCAGCTACAGCAGACAATCTTAGAATGGCCAACTGTCCTAATTTACAGAGGACAGTCCTCTTTTTGAAGGGCTGCCAGGGGAAGGGCTGCCCTCTTTTGGATCTAGTCACTCTAGCATAGCTCCTGCAGCTTTAACTGGTTGTGATGAAGAGGGAATTTCACCAGGTGCTGCATGCCCACAAATGACACCTGCTGAAATTCCCTTCTCTATACAGCTGTTAAAGATACAGGAGTCCTCCTTTTCGTATGGCCACCCTAACCTAGCTTGGAGATGTCTCCAGGGCTTCCTAGCCCAAAAGTCACCCAATATTCCCAGGCCTCAGCTCACTTGGTTTCCTAGAATGGCCCGTGTCCCCTTGCTTGGGTCTCAGCAAGGGGACTCTACACAGCATCCTCTTCCTGTCAGCTCACGTTGTGCAAAAAAAGGCAGCCTCCTGACAATTCCTACTACATTTCCCTGGTCCTGCAAGGTTCTCCTGGTTTCCCAGCCCTACCCATCACTATACCCTTGTTGGGTAAACCGGTTCTATAGCCTCCTTCCACCCTGCAGATGGATGAGAGCTGCTCAGCCAAAGAGCTGAGATGTTTCGCAGCCTTGATCTCCTTTCATGGAGGACCTTCGAAGGCTGGCCATGATGGAAGAATGACTGAGCTGAGCAAAAAGAGTGTACCAGCAATCCCTGTTGATTTTGGGGCTGGGAAATCATCCCAACTAACATTTCCCAATGTGATTCAATGAGAGCGAAGGTTTCCAAAGCCGTCTGTGTGTCTTCTTTTTACAGCTGTCAGCGTGATCTGCATTTTGCTGGAGTAAAGCCAAAGAACATCTGACCTCTCACAGTCTTTTTTTAGCTCTCGTCTGGTTGGCATTCTGCCAATTCAATTCAAGATTTCAAATTTATTTTGATAATAATAATGAGAAAATAAATTGGAAACATATTAGATGCCCCCTTAGAGGTGCTGCAGACCAAAGCCCTCGTCTGTCCTTTGGAAATGAAAAGCAAAGGGGACTTGAAGCAATGGCTCAGATATCTTATACAGCCAGATCCAGCACAGGCTGGTTTACAGGAAAGGGGCAGAAGATGAAAAGTTATGATGGTAGATTTTCTCCAGGGAAACAAGTTAGATAGGATGAATTTTGGGTCCAGGTAGAAGATGTGATGTGCTAAGCCAAGTGGGCACGATGTCAGCACTCATGAGGGGGAGTTAAGAAACCTGTCCCAAGCTACTGGCAAGCCATTCTCTCCACCACTGGTGGCTCTGATTTTGGTGGAGCTGTGAATCCATTCTGGGGCCAGACCTACATCCTGTGTCAAATCAATCATTACAAATGTGGAATAAAAAGCAGGATATAACTCTATGGAAGTTGTAGATGGAGTGTGGATTGTACCCCAACAGTTATCGGTGCACTTCAATACTGCTATAAAGTGTAGATCTAGTCTGGGTTTCAGTTAGGGCTGTGAATGGACCCCCCAATCCGATCTGGATTCCGATCTGTCAGATCCGGATCGGGCCTGATCTGATCTGACTCAGATCCGGATCCGGGTCCATCCACAGCACTCCCTCCCGCTCTCCCCGCTCTCTCTCTCTCTCTCCCCCTCCCTCCCCCCTCCCCCCACTCTCCCTGCTTACCTGCTGCCTCCTCCACATCGTCCTGCTGTTGTCTTCCCTCCTCGCTGTGGGGTGCTGCATTTGCTGGTCGCGGTGGGTGATGACATCACCTGCCACGACCAGCAAATGCGGTGCTCTAATTGGTTAGAGCGCCACATTTGCCAGCCGCGGTGGGTGATGTCATCACCTGCCATGACCAGCAAATGCGGCATCCCACAGTGAGGAGGGAAGATGCCGGCAGGACGATGGTGGACGACAGCAGCAGGTAAGCAGGGAGAGTGGGGGGAGGGAGAGAGAAAGAGAGCAGGGAGAGCGGGAGGGAGTGCTGTGACCAGATCCAGATCAGATCCAGATTGTGGATCAGATCTGGCCTGATCTGGGCCCGATCAGATTCAGATCTGGGATCTGGAGGTCCGGATCACCCCAATCCATCTTGGATTTGGGATCTGGATCTGGATCCCGTCACAGCCCTAGTTTCAGTTAGAACCAGAAAAGACTCTAAAGGAGCTATCCAAGGTGCTGAACCCTATGGCCAAACATGCCCCACCAAAATCAGAGCCACCAGCCTCCATTGGCCTACTCCTATGAGGAACTCACATGCTTATGCATCATGCCTCTCTAGGTCCCAGGCATGAAGGAGATGGCACGTATGCTGTGCACACTGGGGGACAGGATGAAGAAGCGAGGAACAGTGAGGAGGGGCATGTTAACAGAAATGATGGTTGAACATGCTGCTCACTCAACATATAGGAAGCATGGGTGAACATAAAGTTGCCTTCTACCTGGTCATACTATTGATCCATTTAAGAACATAAGAACACCAAGGGTCCATCTAGTCCAGCACTCTGTTCCCACAGGGTCCAAACAGCTGTCGACCAGGAACCCACAAGCAGGACACGGGTGCAACCACAACTACCATCCATATTCCCCAGCAACTGGTGTATATAGGCTTACTGCCTCAGATACCAGAGGTAGCACATAGCCATCAGGACTAGTAGCCATGGATAGCCTTCTCCTCCAGGATTAGCCAACCCCCTTTTAAAGCCAACCAAACTGGTCGCCACCACTACATTTTGTGGTAGCAAATTCCATAGTTTAACTCTGGGCTGTGTGAAGAAGTCCTTCCTTTTATCTGTCCTGAATCTCCCACCCATCAGCTTCATGGAATGACCCCATTGGGTTCTAGTATTATGAGAGAGGGAGAAAAATGTCCCCCTCTCCACATTCTCCATACCATGCATGATTTTGTACACCTCCATCACGTCTCCCCTTAGCCTCCCAGCTGTTCTAACCTTCCCACATAGGGGAGATGCTCCAGACTGTTGATCATTTTATTTTCCCTTTTCTGCACTTTTCCATATAGACCTGTCTTGTCCACTCCGATTGGGAACAGCTCTCCATGGTCCCCATTCCCAGTCTTGCGACCAAGACATTTTTAACTGGGATTTTTTTTTTGAACGCATAGAACGTTGTCTAATGCTGAGCTACAGTTCCCCTTCCTCATTACATGAAGGCAGATTTTGTATACCCCATCCTTTCTGGAGCCTCAAAGCTATTAAGCTGTAATTGTTTCCCATTTTTGAAAGGCGGGGAACTTTCTGGGAACTAAATGGTGGTCTCTGCTTCTTTTTTCCTGCTTCTTTTTTGAAGTGAATTGCTCTCTTGCCGCAAATGCAACAAAGCCGTAATTGGAACAGGGCTGTAATATTCCAGAGCCATTGTGGTTGAAAAAGATGGTAGTCTTGCACCTCCTTTGCTGTCTTCTCAGTGCCAGTGAAAATCCAATTCTCCCCCGCAACTTGCAACCCTTGAGGGGATTGCTTTAGCGTGGAGGATTCTTATTTTATTTGCATTTATTTCATTTAAAATACTTTTAGGGCATAAAACTCTCTCAGGGCATGCCTCAAGATCAAAATGATACAACAATCTGTTGTTTATATATAACTGTTTATCTTTAATATTGTTCTATACCTGTTTTACAATGTTGTTGTTGTTTTACTGTAAGACACCAAGAAATAATTCCATCAAACAAATGCATAGATAAACCCTGTGCTGCCCCCGCTGCTCTCAGCTTCCTGTCTGCCTGAGAATTTCCCCCACAAAAGTCCTTCCAGGAATCCATCCTAGTCCACTGAATTCCTAATTCTTCAATGCCCAAAGAAACTACCAAAGAATAAACACAGAGGAAGGAGAATGATCAAAGCAATTGCTTACCAAAAATTGGCTGGGTGAGCATCCCTAATCGTAATTTCTAATTAAATTTGTGAACTTTCCTGCCGATGAATTTGATAATGCCACGTTTCCCCTATTTTATTAAGTGTCTCAGGAGACTCTAACCAAATTCAAATCACGATGAATGAGTGATGAGAGATTACTTTCAGGAGCACGGAGAAGAATGTTAATTCAAAATAAAAGAGGCAGAAGACAATTCCCCTTGAGCAAGGGATGATAGATGGAGGAGTCTATTTCTTGCCCATCTCGGCCTCACATGTGTTCATTCATGAATGTGTTCCAACCTGTTCCCACATTAATCTGCAAATCTGTGTTGTTGTTGGTTTTTTTTTAAAAAAAAAATCTGCACAAAACTGCACATTTAAGAAAGTATTTTTGAATTCAAGAGGCAGCTGAACTGCCATCTGTCAGGGATGCTTCAAGGTGGATTTTGCACAGAGCAGGGGGTTGGACTTGATGGCCTTATAGGCCCCTTCCAACTCTACCATTCTATGATTCTATGAATGCATTTCCTCACACAATGTGCATTTTGTCAATGCATTGCAAGATTTAGAGGCTAAAGCCAAAGTGCAAAGTGTTCCCAATCCGCACATTAGCCCAGGAGGTTTAAATCATGCCAGTTCACTTCGAAATGCAGTGAAACCCTCCAATGTTTTACCTTGTGAAGGTATGCCCGAGAATGACAGCAGGCATGAAGTATGTGCAGGATCTGGTTCAAGGGTAGGCATTGTAGGGCATCTGCTGAGGCCCCACAACCATTTGAGGCCATAAAGCCTTTACGTATACAAAGATTGTGGCCGTAAAGCCCTTACAGCCACAATTTACATAGAAGTAAGTGCTTTACGGCTGCGAATGGCATAAACCATAGCCTTAAATAGCATACCTTGCCTTTTTTAAAAGCCAGAAAACCATCCCTTATAAAATTTGTAGCATGCACAGGAAAGGGGAAGCCAGTTCATGGAGGACCCTGCGGGTCAGATTCTTGAAAATCCAGAGTGGACTCCAATGAGGTTGGATTCTTGGGAATATGAACTCATTGGGATCTACAGTGGATTTCTCTAGCATCCCTAGTTAGAGGTCCCATTTGTCATTCTTTGATGTGGGAGGTGGGAAGAGATAGGGTGACCAGATAAAATCCAGGTCAGGGCTCATGTAACTTTAACAGTTGTAGATAAAAGGGAATTTCAGCCAGTGTCATTTGTATGCAATTAGTTCCTGGTGAAATTCCCTCTTCATTACAACAGTTAAAGTTGCAGGGGCCCTGCCTTCTTTTGTATATGGTCACTCTAGTATAGTGCCTGTACCTTTAACTGTTGTGATGAAGAGGGAATTTCACCAGGAACTAATTGCATACAAATGACACTGGCTGAAATTCCCTTTTCGCTACAACTGTTAAAGTTACATGAGCCCTGACCTGGATTTTATCTGGTCAGCCTAGGAAGAGAGTCAGATTATGCCCCTCAGTGGACCAGTTTAGACCCAAATACTGCCAGTTCCTTATCGCTACCCTACAATCAGCCAATCATTACTATGCCTACCAAGAGTGGGCAAATGCTTGAAGTACATTCAAATCTAGATTTGCTTGGACAATGCGTGTGAGTTTGCATGCAGATCTGTGTACGCAACAACTAGTGAAGCAAATGTGGCTCATTAACTCAGCCAGCGTGAGCAGGTCTAGTTTTACAATCATAATATCTGACATTTCTTATAATTCACCCTGTCTTCATATGCTAGCAGCAGTCCAATTTAAGCCAGGCTAACTTTTTATAAATCCCTCTGGAACAAAGGTCTACTTCCCCTTAATAAAGCAGTGTCTGTAGCTTCAGCCCAGAAGGTACGAAAAGGTCTTGGGGAAAATTATTTGCAACGTCTGAAGAATGGAAGCAATAAAAAACCCAGTGGAAAAGTTATGGTCAAGTCCTTTCATATTCATAGAGGCTGGCGAGATGAGCAGAGGAAATTACAAAGAAAATTATAGAACATTACTAAGAAGAGAAAGATTATTTCTGTGCATGGGAGCAAAAGGGGAAGACAGTGTATTTTATGCTTTCCTTTACAAGAGATAAAGAAACACTCAGGCAAGAACCCTTCAGCAACAATGGACCTGAGTTAGGACTAGTAACAGAATCTGCCTCAACTAGATTTCATCCCAGATCTTGCAGTTTTGTACTTCTAGCATTGTTGGAAATTGGAATTTGGCGGGGTGGACTCCAGATTCCAGAGGAGTGTTTGTGTTTTCTGGGGGGGGGGGAAATGAAATTTTCGATTTTGGTTTTGGTTTTGGTTTCTGGGAAAAAACAGAAGTTGAGCAGGGGGTTGGACTTGATATATATATATATATATATATGCCCCTTCCAACTCTACTATTCTATGATTCTACTGAAATTTTGAAATAACAGTTGGCTTTATTCAACTCCCCCCATTTTTTTTAATTTGAAAAATAGTGCATTAGGACAATAGTGAAATGAGAAAATGGTTTGCAATGCTGGAATTGGACTATTTTTTCCATGGCGTTATTTTTAAAAGGGGAGAAATACAATGGTTCTTTCAAAATTCTCTTCAGAAAATGCAAAATCCACCAATATATTTTTCCATATACTTCACATCCTTCCCCCTCAACACAAAAAACACAGTAAAACCCCCAAACGAGGGACAGATATATGTTGTGCAATTTCATCGCTGTGCAATAGTGGGGTAGTGCTTTTGGTTTTTTTTTAATAAATAAGAATAAAAGTCAAAATGAAAGAAATAAAATTACACACACCCCTTTTAGGTAAATGGCACGTGCAGAATTTGACCAGCTACATATCAGAATCTGAATTGCTTACTGGAAATAAACTGGAAGGGAAATTATTGGGTGTTGGAATCTTGGAACAATTATGGGATGGAATGCCCCCACTCCACTGATCCCTAACTGGGTACAAACTGAAAAAGAACTCCCTAAAAAACATGTCCAATCTCCAAATATCCTGCCCTCCTTAGAACCTGCATTTTAATTTCCCCCCTTAATGTTGGGTGTTTCCCCCCAGTTTGATTTGGAAACAGACCACAACTTATGAGTATTATTAGATATATCATAGGGGAAAAATTGATAGTTGGTAGAGTGACCATATGGAAAGGAGGACAGGGCTCCCATATCTTTAACAGTTGTAAAGAAAAGGGAATTTCAGCAGGTATTATTTGTATACAGGCAGCACCTGGTGGAATTCCCTCTTCATCACAACAGTTAAAGCTGCTCTAGCTATACTAGAGTGACCAGATACAAAAGAGGGCAGGGCTCCTGCAGCTTTAAATGTTATGATGAAGAGGGAATTTCACCAGGTGCTGCATGCATACAAATGACACCTGCTGAAATTCCTCTTTTGATACAACTGTTAAAGATACAGGAGCCCTCTCCTCCTTTTCATATGGTCACCCTAATAGTTAGGCTTTGGCGGTCCCTGGTTTAGGCTTTGGCAGTGTTGCCAGAGGATGCTTGGGGAAACTTGGCTGTTGTTTGGGGAAGTAAAGAAGGGATTTAATTAACCTCCCCCCCCCCAATATACTATGCATTAAAATGCAGAGACACAATAAACAGGGAAGAATCCAAAGATGTGTTTTTCCATGCTGCATTATGAACAGGGCTATAACATGTGGTATTCCCAAATCTCTCTCTTGTGACATGAGTCCAGTTTAGGATCTCGCTATTTGGGACCACAATCCCAACTCCCTTTTCCGCATTTGTCTTCCCATTTTGCTCTTACCTAAAGGTAAGTGCAGCATCCTCCTAATCTTTAGGAGAGATGCGATGGAAGGCCACAACCAAGTCATGTCCTTATGGCTTGCTTAGCTTTAGTCGCTCGCCAATTCGACACCGACAGACCGCCGACAAAGCACAATACTCACTTCGTCTGATGTTTGGAGCCCTTCAGGTGTGCGTGATACTGTTCTATTGAGTTTAGAGTGACGTTACAGATGTTACAAGTATAGCTCCGCTTCAGACCTGCGGACAGAATGTAACGGAATTAGCTGCATGGTTTTATTACAATGGTATGTACTCAGCATTATTTGCTATCTCGAGGAAAAATGTTTTATATTAGAGTGGAAAAAAACGTTCCAAGCTAATTCACCGAGGTGGGATTTTTTAAATACCCTTCCACTCAATATTCCTACTTAAACTTGCTGTGGATTCTGGAGTTTTAGGCAAAGTAAAGTGAAAAACGTAAAGTGTTTCTTTTTGTTTAGTAAAATTCTTCTGTGAGGTGCCTTGAGAGCCCAGATTCAGGCTAACATGTATATAGATTGTACATTGTTAACTCCTTTGAAGCCTATTTTCCCCTTGGCACCACCCAAGTACATTGATGGCATTACAGAAAATAAATGTACTTCTGTTATCACCACAGCCGGCTCCAGGTTTGAGGGCAATGACCTGCACAAGTGCTGCAAACAGCACGGGCCAGTTCAGAGGTTCCATTTAAATTTCCCATAAGGCAACAGCAACAGCATTGTGGGAAATTAAAATGGCGACTCCCATACCTAACCGCCAACTGCAGGATGCTCAGGAGAGGCGTCAGCAAAGAGGTGGAACCCAAAGTGCCTGACTCCTATTGGTATGCCTGATAACTATTAGTAACTACTACTACATAACAACAATGACATAAAGAAATAGAGGTAAAATGAGAAGGTAGGAACTTAGGAAGCTGTCTTATACTGAGTTAGACCATTGGTCCATCAAGCCCAGCATTGTTGACACTGACTGGCAACCATGGCTTTCCAGGGTTTCAGGCAGGAATTTTTCCAGCCCTGCCTGGAGATGCCGGGAATTGAACCTGCATGCAAAGCAGGTGAGCTACAACTGAGCCATGCTGGCCCATCTAGTCTAGCATTCTGTTTGTACAGTGGCCAGCCAGGCGCCTATGGGTAGCCTACAAGCTGAGCATGGGTGCAATAGTACCCTCCTGGTTATGCTCCCCAGAAATTGGTATGGAGAGGCATACTGTCTCTGATCGTGGAGGTAATATATAGCTATTATGAGTAGTAGCCATTGATTACCCTCCACAAATTTGTCCAATCTCCTTCTGAAGCCATCTGAGTTGGTGACCATGATGACCACAGATTTTGACAGTGTTTTCCACATTTTAACTATGCATTGTGTGAAGACATCCTTCCTTTTTATCTGTCCTGAATCTCCCACCATTCAGCTTCATTGGATGACTCTGGATTCTGGTATTATGAGAGTGGAGGGATATTTTCTCCACTTTCTGCACATTGCGCATAATTTCATGATCTTTGCCCGCCTTTTGTCTAAGCTTAAAAGCCCCAAGTGTTGTAACCATTTCTCAATGGAGAATTGCTCCTGCGACCTGCTCATTTTACTTGCCCCTTTGTGCACCTTTTCTATCAAATTCAGCAAATATATTTTTATTATTGCCTTACAATGAATCAAAACTTAAGATCTGAGTTTCATTAAAAGCATGCCTCAAGGCTGAATTTCGGAAGCAACATGTGAAAATATTCATCTTTAGAAATGTAAATTTGATTTCTAATCTATATCAGCTCTGCTTTATATCAGTATATGGCAATCATAGAATCATAGAATAGTAGAGTTGGAAGGGGCCTCTAAGGCCCTGGAGTCCAACCCCCTGCTCAATGCAGGAATCCACCTTAAAGCATCCCGGACAGATGGCTGTCCAGCTGCCTCTTGAAGGCCTCTAGTGTGGGAGAGCCCATGACCTCCCAATATTAGGATGGGATGTTACCTATCATGTATACAGCACGTTTCAAGGGTGGAGAGCTTTCTGAACAATTTGTACCATGTTACGTATCCATATATATATATATATATATATATATATATATATATATATATATATATCATCACTTTTTCCTACCAGGTGGACTTAAAACAGTAGTAGAGATGGGAGAGGAAATAATTTGGTTCACATTTTAATGTGGACTTCCATATTTTCACACTTTTGTACCAGTATTCAGTTATCCTTCAAAAATCACACTTCTACAAAGTTTGCAATGGAGTTTTCCAATTAAAAAAAACATGTATAGTGGGAGATAGTGCATACCATAATGTGTGTATTAGTGGAAATAACATTGAAAATGCGTATTAGGAAAAGTGCTTGCAAAAATGCATACACATTGTCATGTGAAAATTTGTTTAAAAATTCTCTAGGTTTGGGATGAACCGATCTTAAGATTGGAAAAGTTCTCAAACTTTGGATGAACCAAACATAAGACTAGAAAAATCAGACAATGAGAGGAACTGAATTCACCAGATTTTCCTATTCCTAGCTTTACGTTACTGAACTTCAATTCAGAGATTTGCCTAAGGATTGGAGTCCATCACTTATCAGGTGTTTGAATCCATATCTCACCTAGTTTTCTATGCTGCTAACAAATATAATAACGTATTTGTACAAGCCACTCCCAATTAAGCACTTTTAAACTTCATCTGCTTAAATCTTTCCATTTGAATCAATGCGACCTAAAGATACTTGATTTGATCTGGATTCTACCCAAAAAATGTAATATTATGTTATGTTTTCCCATTGCTACAACAGATGGCTGTTCAGCCATTATCAGTTTAACATATGTTGCAGTGAATGTTTGCAATTTGGTGACAATCCCAGTTTAGTTTTGCGAGATCTAAAAATTGAGATTGATGGGTCAGTGTTGGTAGTCACATAAATGTGATTGCCAGAATTCACGGGTATATTTGAAAAGTGGGAAAATGTATATCTATTTCCAGGCATTCACAAATTTCATCTTCTTTTGTTGTATAGGTCATTCTTAGTAACAGTGACTCTTTCTACACCAGATGGGTGTAGAGGGCCAGAGGGGCGGTGAACTCGGAAGTCACTGCTTCCGGGCTCATCGCCCTAATACACACCTAATTGTGTGACAACTCGAGCTCCTCCGGGGTCATGGGTGCCATTTCCCTCCCCCTTTAACTAGGGAGGAGCGCAGGAGAGCTCCTCCACAAAATGTATTTTTTAAAAAAACTTCGCACACACGGAGGCCCCCTCCCTGCCCTCCCGGGGGTGGCGAAACTGGTGCCACCCCCTTCCATGATGGGCATGGAGCCACGCAGTGCAGCTCCATGCCCATTGTGCTACTGCGCTTATTCGCGCATAAGCACAACAGCACCCGGGACAGGCGGTCACATCTTCCGCTGTCCTGAGAACTTCCCAGGACCGCAGAAAAATTGGGATTTTCCAGGGTTGCCATATCCCTGGAAAATCCTGTGGCCACCCCTCCTGCTCCCGGGACTCCCTGTGCATCATTTGGACTCACAGGGAGCACCCAAGGGCAATCCCAGGCAAAACTCCTGGTGTGGAAAGGACGAGCGCCTCCATATTTTCAGGAGCTTGGATGCCTTTATTAGCAGGAATTTGCTAATACGGTTTTGCTTGACACTACTTAATGGGTGATCAGGTCCTGAAAAAAGAAATATGAATGTTCCTTCACGGTCTGGAATCTTCCTCTAGCCTTGGGAACATGACACCCCATCTTTGGGGAAGGGAAGGTGTCAGCTTTGAATTGGGCAGAGAAACAGAGAAATAGGCACAGTGGAGAGTTTTCCACTAGGGTTGGCTGAAACAATTGTTCTCTGGGCAATCGAGGTGGGAGCAAGATCAGTGATTTTGCTGCCTGCTGTAGAAGTCTATTTGCTTCCTCTATGCTCTGCTTGTATGTAAATCAGATATTATAAAGAACTGTAAGTCTCCATCCCACTGTATTCCATTGTAAGAAAACAAAATCTAGTAGCGACGCCCTTGGACTTCTCCCTGCTCTGGGAATCGGTGCAATAACGATTTAAGCATATTAAGTCAGGTCACTTGATGGGGCATCTGGCAGAAAGGGATTTGAGTCCGATCCAAAGACGGCTCGTTGTAAATGCCAGTAAGTTCAACAGTTGTCAGTTCCGCTGGGAGGCAGGCACTCGCTGCAAGACCAGATCGAACAAATGTAAATTCAAAACTAAAAACCTGCGCTCAGAATGAACTAGGCAAATGTACATGGTCATTTCTGTTTGTTTACTCCTGATTCTTGCAAGCCTTCCCTTTTTTTGTTACAGGGAGAGGTTGGCTGCTTTAGAAAGGGTTGGATGTAGGAGGATTAAGGAAGTAGGCATTGCTAACTGGGGGACCTTTCTCCCAGTGAGATCTGCGTTTGCTCATAGGTAATCTTTTGGGGCTTCATCCTCCTGGTGGGTGGGGCTGCAGCCATAAGTGAGTGGGGCCACCCCCTTTGAAAGGAATCGAAAAACCGAATACTTTTCACAGTGCTTTGCAGAATACAAAAGACTGGTTGCCTTCCTTTCAATGCAGGGATTACTCAAGTGCCATCTAGACCAACACATATGTATCAAAGAGTTAGAAGTTGAATAAGATCTGGAGATCTTTTTATTCAAACATGAGCTGCCGTTATTTTTTGTGCACTACCTCCTTGTTTGGAGCGTGGTTCTTAATCAACATGGTAACAGAGTTGGCTTCAATTGCACTCCATTTCTGCATCCTCTTTCCCACCATCCCTCACTACTGACTACGTTGGCTAGGACTGATGGGAATTGTAAGCCAGAGCACCCGGAGCGCCATAAGTTGTCCGCCCCTGATCTTGGGAGCTATCGTCATTGCTGCCCACCATGGCGTTCCACGCTCCTTGGCACCATCGACTCTATGTTCCTGATGCCATTGCGTCCTTTCCAGGGAGAGATTTCGCGAGATCGCTGGCTTCCCCACAAGAGGTCTTACGAGCTCTCTCCCTGAAATGTATGCAATGGCGCTGTGCATCAGGAGGATGCACTGGCGCCAGGAATGTAGAGTCGACGGTGCTGAGGAGCACAGAACGCCGTGGTGGGCGGCAACGACGATAGCTCTGCACTCTGCTCCTGAGCCCTGGGAAGTCCAGCCCTCCCAGGCACAATATGCTGAGAGTTGTAGACTGGGAATGGGGGAGGAAATGGCAGATCTGCCATTTTATGATGGATCCATCCTAAAATGGCCTTCAAGCTTCGGCTTCGGGATGCCGAGGCCCGAGGCTTGCACAGTCCTATTTTTTTAGGTTATCTTTATTACATTTGATGTTGTTTCATGTTGTTTTCAATATCGTGCAAAGGCTATCTGGATTGTGTTGGCAATATGTGGAATTACTGAAATATTGAATAAACCAGTTAACAGGTAGGTGATTTTTCGGGTAAAGAGGGTTTAATCAACATCTACGTGAAACCGTTGAGGGCAGTTATGCGGAGTGCGTTGTCATCAGTACGCTGATGACACACAGTTCTATTTCTCCTTCTCATCTTCATCAGGCGAGGCTGTGGATGTGCTAAACTGGTGCCTGGCTGTGACAATGGACTGGATGAGGGCTAATAAACTGAAACTCAATCCAGACAAGACTGAGATGCTGTTAGTGAGGGGTTCTTCTGACTAGATGTGGGGTGTTCAACCTGTTTTGGATGGGGTTGCACTCCCCCTGAAGGAGCAGGTTCATAGCTTGGGGGTTCTCCTAAAACCATCTCTGTGACTTGAGGCTCAGGTGGCCTCAGTGGCACGGAGTGCCTTCTACCAACTTCGGTTGGTGGCCCAGCTATGCCCCTATCTGGACAGGGATAACCTGGCTTCAGTTGTCCATGCTCTGGTAACCTCCAAGTTAGATTACTGCAATGCACTCTAAGTGGGGCTGCCTTTGAAGGCAGTTCAGAAGGTGCAGCCTGTGCAAAATGCAGCGGCCAGATTGGTAACAGGGACCAGAAGGCTTGAACATATAAGTCCAACTCTGGCCTGCTTGCATTGGCTGTCTGTATATTTCCAAGCCCGATTCAAGGTGCTGGTTCTAACCTATAAGCCTTACACGTCTTGGGACAACAGTACCTGATGGAACACCTTTCCCGACATGTACCTACCCAAACACTATGTTCAACATCTAAGGACTTTCTCTGGGTGCCCACTCCAAGGGAGGTCCAAAAGACTGGAACAAGGGAAGGGCCTTCTCTGTGGTGGCCCCCCAATCTTGGAATGATCTCCCAATGAGGCCCACCTGGTGCCATCATTGCTATCTTTTTGGTGCCAGGTTAAAACTTTTTCTCTTTTCCTAGGCATCTAACAGTATGTGATGAGCTTCATCGATCCTGGATCTGTTTTTATGGTTGTTTATAAAGTTGTTTATAGATGTATGTTTCTCTGTACATTGCATATTTCTGTGGATTTAAATTTTCTATATTGTTTTTAATTGTTTTAATCTTATGGAAACTGCCCAGAGAGCTACAGCTTTGGGGCGGTATAGAAATAAGAATAAGAATAAGAAAAATAGACAAACCTCTAAATATCAATGCTAACTTTTGAATATTCAACTGGATATCTTCCCAAGGTGACGTCCTTGAAAAGGCGAGAGAGCAAGTACAAAACAAATTCCCCAGACTGTGTCTTGATATAAATGATGCATACACATCTGTAAACTCCATGCCTGTCTGTTTGTTGCACAGATCCTTTACCTCCAATGGTAGTGCACAGTTGCCATACAAATCCCCATATCCTCCCCCATTCCAAGGACACCTTTCCTTTACAATAACCTTTTAGTGTTAAAGTAATTTCTCACTTCTCATGGGAAAACAAAATCACAGATTTCCGATGTGTTTGCTTTTGTGCTCTGCTATGATTCACAGGTTTAGATCTCTGGGGCCTATTGGAAGATATATTGTTCTAGAAACACCATCACTGTGGAATCTGAGCTAAGCATGGGCTGCTTTATTTTAAGTATTTATTTATTTATTTATTTATGGACTTCCAAGGAAGGTACAGAACAAAATCAGATTAAAATGTACCTTAATTAGTGGTGGATGGACTCATCTGCATCCGATTTGTCAGATGCTCACCCCGCCGCCACCACCATCGGGCCATACAAGCTCCTTTTGAGAAGACCTGACAGGTGCTTGACAGCCATCTGCCCTCACTCCAGAAATTAAGCAACAGAACGCCTCTCCCGAGATGAACCTACCCGAACACTACGTTCAACAACTAATGTCTTCCTCCGAATGCCTACTCCGAGGGAAGCACGGAGGTTGGCAACCAGGGAGAGAGCCTTCTCTGTGGTGGCCCCCAATTGTGGAATGATCTCCCCGGTGAGGCCTGCCTGGTGCCAACATTGTTATCTTTTTGGTGTCAGATCAAGACTTTCCTCTGCTCTAAGGCATTTAGCAATATCTGATGAGCCTGGGACTGTTTTTTTGTTTGTTTTTGGCTCATAGCTTTTAAAATTATTATAGTGGTTTTTAAATGTATATGTGTATTGTATGTTTTGCAGTTTTAATCTTCGTATAATGTTTTAAAGTGTTTTAATCTTATGTAAACCTCTCAGAGAGCTTTGGCTATGGGGTGGTATACAAATGCAAATAATAATAATAATAATAATAATGGGACAGAACAATTCATATGGACAAGACAATACCTTGCAACTGACTAGACATAACGTTCATAGACAAAAAAGAAAAACGCACATACCTCATCGACATAGCAATACCAAATGGCAAAAATGTTGTTGAAAAAGAAGAAGAAAAGAGAGACAAATATAACCACTGGCCATAGAAGTGAAAGAACTATGGCAATACTAAAAGGTCACAATTATTCCATTAGGCACATCAGTCGCCAGCATCACATAAAAAAAATGTACAGAAAACCTCCAGAAACTGGGCCTACCAAAATACATCCACGCCATCCAGAAAGCAGTCATACTTAAAACATGCTCAATCATCAGGAAATTCCTGAATCAATAAAAGACAGCATGACTTGGCAAAGCCCGTCATGTCTGTCTAGAAAAACCACCATGAGCGAGAAAGATAATAATAATAATAATAATAATAATAATAATAATAATAATAATTTATTCCCTCCATTGTGTAAATGGTAGCTGTGAATGGGGCCTTCAAATGGTGCATGCTCCAATTCTTTTGGGAGTGAGCAAAAATGAAAAACTTATGCATCCCTACATCTAACGTTGAAAAAAGCAAAATGCAAGAACAACATGCCATCCAATTGGGAGATCTATGTTTACTGTCTGATTGTACTATTTTGAATGAGGAAAGAAACTATAGAGATTTTAAAAAATGGCTTCTTTCGAGGTCCCAGTAGAATTTACTGAACATGCGGCTCTTTTGCAGTCGAGGTAAAAACTGGTCATGGTTTGTTTTATAACCATTTCGCTCCCCTCCCCCCGCAGATCGTTTTCCTTCTGTCAGCAACTGAGCCACCTTTGCAAAAACCTGTGTATTAGTTGCTAATAAAATTGTGGCTGAGGACTCCTGTTTCTCCACCCTTCCCTACTTCCCACCTCTCAAGAACTGGAATAGATTAAAGAAGAAAGGATACAGTGCATGAATCATTGGGTGGGAGAGAGGAGTGGGGGGTTTAATTAATATATTAGTTATTTCATTTGTTTACAGCTGTTATTTACAGCTCTTTTATAGCACTTTTTTCCCCAAACAGGTAAAAAGCAGTTTAGAATTAAGAAAAGAACACCAAATAATAAAACGCACAGTGCAGTCTTGGGGAGCGAAGAACCCAAATGATGAAATGCTTTGATCGCGGAGCTTCTGATCTTTCCTAAGCCCTGCTAGGCTCCTGCTGGTAGGGTGAAAGTCATGATGGAACTGTTTTGGTCTCCCCCACCACCGCAGGTCTTTGCTTTTTGGGAGTGTCTAGTAATACAACGGGAGGGGATTCATTTAGATGAGCTCCTGAGCTGTTCTAAATTCTCCTTCATGATGGGGGAAGCTGAGAGAGTTTTTCCCAGTCAATCATATGGCTGCTGAGTTGCTGTCTAGGGTCCCTAAGATTGCTCTCTTAATCAATTAGAAACAGTAAGCTTCAACTTTCAAACTAAACAAGAAAAGTCCAACCAGCAGCAGATGATGATGAGCTATTCTGACCTAGGATACGCAACCTATCTGCCCTGAATTTTGTGTTTATTTTATTTTATTTAAAACATTTATTGGCTGCCTTTAAGGGCAGAAGTCCTCACAAGGTGGCTTATAATAATAAAATACATAAAAACAGTTAAAATATTGAAAACAATAAAAGCATAATCACAATAAAATAGCAGTCAAAAACAATAAAGCCAACATGAAAACCAGCAAGAACAATACTAGCAGCCATAACAGCATTCATCTTGAGAAGGCCACGGTAAAAATAAAATGTTTTCAAGGCCTTCCTAAAAGGCTGCAGGATGGTGCATGGCGGACCTTTGAGGGGCGTTTGTTCCACAGGTGTGGGGCCACTGCCGAGAAGACCCTCTCCCGTGCTATCACCCACCTAATTGTTCTCACTGGTGCCCAAATGAGATGGGCCTCTCTTTCTGATCTTAAAGTGCGGGCAGGCTGATATAGGTGAAGGCGATCCTTCAAAGTTTACCCAGCTCTAATCTTCAGCATGTGTTTCACATTCACATACCCCGATCTAGACGGAGAGGCGGGTAAGACAAAAACTTTCCAAAAACACTGTCCCCATTGTTCTTAACTATTTGTAATCCTTTCAATTACTCACGGGAAAATGAACAATCAAATGAACAATGCGAAGAAACAAAACAAGCAAGCAAACAAACATCATAGCTCCTACCCCAGCAACAGCAACAATGGGGGTGGGAAGTGAGGGAGGAAAGAAGGATGCAGGGATAAGAAGGCATGTTAATCACGGTGCTTGTGGTTTCTTCCATCCACCTAGACTGGGTTCCTTTGGACCAGAATTTTGGTGGTGCATCGTACAACGAATTGCCATTAATTTTTTTTAAAAAAATCTTCCAGTCCAAAAAAGTTGCATGTTTGGAAAATGGCTTCCTTGTTCACCAATAGATTGGCCCCGTGAAATCATTTTTTAATAATATAACGCAGAACATCAAATTTGAACTTGCAAAACCTCCATGCACACTCACAGATTGCAATGCATACGGATACCCAGCCGAAGTTTAACACTTCAGTGCCTCTTGCGTAACAGACTCTCGTCAGGATCAACAGGCGTGGAAAGGGCTTTTCTTTAGCTGGATCATGCTCATTGTGTTCAAGAGACAGTGGGGGGGGATTAATTCCCGTATCTTTATTTAAAGGTTTGTCTTGGATGACCTGGATGCCTGCGGGGCTTGTGCATATTCTAAGAATCACTGAATTGCAATGAAAAGAGCCTCTGGGCATCCCTGAGGAACAAATACTCGAAACACGGATGCAAAATTGCTCCTAAGCTGAACATTTCTCTACAGGTAACACGCTGTCTCTAGTCATCTCTCTGTAAGTTTTAACAGTAAAGATTTCTGTCCTGTTACATTTAATAATTTAACATGAGGTTTAGTGTTCAGGACATTGTTGCATTTTTCCTACTATTTCTCTTTCCCCAGTAGAGAAGGAATCAGAAGGAATCAAGTCACTGAAAGAACAATACTTACTATTTAGACTTGTTCTTCAGCAAACATATTTTTTTTGTCACAAAAAAGGGGCTTTTCAAGGATCTGAGAAGTTTCTTGAAAAATCTGTCTCCAAGTGACCTTTTTGTGCGTGTTTTGCAGATATTCCAGCCCAGGTGACGTTAGCGCTTGCACAAGTTTTTATTTTAAATTCACCCTTTTTCCTCCTAGTAATGGTGATATTGTCATGGAGCCAATCAGTTTTGGGCAAATCACTGCAGGCAAAGAAAGCAAACAAAGCTAATTCAAAATGATGGCACTAAGTACCCATTGCCCTCGCTTTGAATTAGCTTTGTTAGCCCTCCCTGATGTCATCGTATAGTAGGGATGTGTATCGTATCGTTAAAATGTCTGATAACAATACGATAAGGTCATTATCAGACATCCGATTAACGATAACGACACGATAGAAAAACCTCAGATAAATATCCGATCTGAAAATTTTCAGCCTGATTATATTGGATTATCGGACTGCCATATAAATAAACCCATAACTTCTGTATTTTTAAAATTAGAGGCTTGAAACTTGGTCACAGTGCTTATGGGGTATGCCTAAGTATATGTATGAAATTTGAGATCGATCCTTCCAACTCTCGATTTTATATTAATTTTTGAAAGATTGTGCAACTTTTTGATAGGTTTGAACGAATGCACGTGGTGAGCTGTCATTCTGACCTGTCAGAACTTAAACATTCTTTAATAAATTCATATAAAATCGAGGGTTGGAGGGATCGATCCCAAATTTCATACACATACTTAGGCATACCCCATAAGCATTGTGACCAAGTTTCAAGACTGTAACTTTGAAAATACAGAAGTTATAGGCATTTTTTCTAAAATAAATTCAGCTCTAAAGGGCACAATGGGGCTGCAAATTAAATATCGGATTTCTGATAATTATCGTGAAGATGATACGATTAACCTATGATATTATTGGAGACAATAATTTTTTGGGTTCGAAATTCTGATAACGATAAAATGCTATATTTTCGGGCGTGCACGTCCCTATTGTATAGCCAAATCTGATTGGCTATGGGATGATGTCCATGTTACTAGGAAGACAGTAGTGGATTTTAAAACATCAGTGTCACAGAAGTGACAGCAGATCAGGGCTAAAAAGAGACTTACAATCCAGGTAATGCCAGGTGTGAGTGGAGGCACGGATTGTCTGAATGTGTTCTTTCTGTCCTTAGCACTAGGGCTGTGAACAGATCCGGATCCCAAATCCCGAATCCGAAGTGGATCAGGGTGATCCGGACCTACCGGATCTGGCTCCAAACTGGATCTGGGGAGGTCCGGATCATTCCATACCAGATTATTCCAGATTGATCTGGAGATCCGGGGCCCATTCGCCTTCCAGGTCCATGGATGCCAGCTGTGCAGCCAGCACCCAGGGACGCCAGGCCAGTGGTGAGTCCATTGGACTCATTGCCCTCCCCCACTCTCCCTGTTTACCTGCTGCCTCCTCGTCGCTGCCACCGTCCTCCGCTGCCACTGCTTCCGCTCTACTGAGAATCAGGCAGCGAGGCCTGATTCTCAGTAGAGCAGAAGCAGCGGCAGCGGCGGACGGTGGTGGTAATGAGGAGGCAGCAGGTAAGCAGGGAGAGTGGGGGGAGGGTGGTGAGCCCTTTTCCCCATAGACTTGCAAGTCTATGGGGAAAAGGAGGGTCTCTGGATCGTGACCCGGAGACCCAGATTCGAATCTGATTCCGGAACAAATCAGGGGAGGTCCGATCCAGTCGAGATCAGATCGAGCCTGATCAGGACCATCTGGATCCGGAGCAAATCAGGGTGTGTGTGTGTGTGCACAGTCCTACTTAGCACTTCCATGAAATAATTTCCTAATGCACCTTTCCATCACCAAAATTTGGCATTTTTGCACAGGAGTTTGAAAAACGTTGTGAAAAGCGCCTCCTTTATCTCAGCCCCATTTACCATGTAAACTAACATTATTTATAGAACGCTTGAAGCTTTTTGCAAACAGCAGGATTGTTGAGCTTCAGACTCGTGTGCCAAATCTGCCCCCCCCCCCCGAGATCCTAGAAGTTCTCCAAATGGCCACGTCCTTTTCTTCCGGCCCTCAATGCTTTGCCCCCGAACACTGAGCGTTTGTGAGTTTCCTGGCTTTTGCGCAGTTTTCCCCCGTATTCTAAAATGATAAAATACCTATCCAGAGGCTTAGTTACTTGCAGTGAGAGCTTTAAGTTAAACTGTGCTGGTATTTTCACCATGCCCTTCTTGCCTTTAGGCCCCACCCACCTCTCGAATGCAGCCTCTGAGAGCTTCTCCAAAATGAGATTTGCGGTTGGTCTGAAAACAGTTCATTCAACACCTCTGACATATATGTCAGTATCATTATTATTATTATTATTATTATTCATGTAATCATGTAATCACTTTATTATCAGTCAACAGACCATAACACAAATTAAAATATACAGTTTTGTCAAAATTTACAGGACAGTACATGGAAATATCTTCATATAGCCATTTGAGTTCTATAATGAATGGCGAGATATACAAACTTTGAGACTTGGGTGGTAACAAGCTTATCTTTGCCCTGGAGAAGAATAATAGATAGAGTTTCTTTGGAGCGACCAGGGAGATCCTGAATAATTGGTCGCATTTGTATACCGTCCCATAGCCGAAGCTTTCTGGGTGGTTTACATAAGATTAAAACATTTGAAAACAATATACAAAAATTTAAACTGCAAAAACGTACAATATACACATACATTTAAAATCACAACAAAGCCCAAAAACAAAAACAGACCCAGGCTCATCAGGTATTGCTAAGTGCCAGAGAGAAGAGGAAAGTCTTGACCTGGCGCTGAAAAGATATTGTGCATCCTGAGCAGAGAAAACAAATAATGGCTAGAAACTTTCTGATCACATGTTTGGCCTAGAGTCAAAGCTGCAGGAGCTATACTAGAGTGACCAGATACAAAAGAAGGCAGGGCTCCTGCAGCTTTGACTGCTGTGATGAAGAGGGAATTTCCCCAGGTGCTGTATGCATATAAAGGACACCTCTAGAAATTCCCTTTCTATGCAACTATTAAAGATACAGGAGCCCAGTCCTCCTTTCCATATGGTCTATTGAACAAGACAGCTGCGCAAATGTATCCCAACATTTGCGCGTATTTCCAAAGTTGGGCAAATTCCCCACTAGATTAAAGCCTGGGTGGATTTTTAAACAATTGAGCATTTTAAAAATTTGCACAAAATTGAACGGGGAAATTTGTGCAAATCAAACGTGAGTGCATGGTTGAGAATTCATGGACATTTTCAGGACATGTCTTCCTGTTCTCACATGCAGGGTTGCAAACGGTGCATGCTCACATGGTTTGCAAGTGGAAATGAAATTCTTGTACATCCCTACTTTGGGATATACACTGGAGCCGCTCCCTCCCTGTATTGTTCTTTATTGAAATTCTTCAATCGACAGTTTGCACAGATGTTTTCGGTGGCCTGGGGTAAGAATGAGCAGTCTCTCCCCCTCCAGAGCAATGTTTGCTGGACTTCCTGTCTTGCTACCCCATCTTGAGTATTCACTTCAGGTGAAATGTGTTGCCAAATTCAGCCACTGTGCTACACAAAAAAGAGAAATGCCTCTAAACATGGTTAAGTACTGCTATTACTCATCATCGACCTAATAATAGGGTGACCATATGGAACGGAGGAGAGGGCTCCTGTATCTTTAATAGTTGCATAGAAAGGGGAATTTCAGCAGGTGGCATTTGCATGCATGCAGCACCTGGTGAAATTCCCTCTTCATCATAACAATTAAAGCTGCAGGAGCCCTGCCCTATTGAACAGGTACAAAAGAGGGCAGGTCTCCTGCAGCTTTAACAGTTGTGATGAAGAGGGAATTTCACCAGGTGCTGCATGCATACCAATGACACCTGCTTAGATTCCCCTTTCAATGCAACTGTTAAAGAAACAGGAGCCCTGTCCTCCGTTTCGTATGGTCACCCTACCTAATAATAGTGTTGAGCTAGAAATTCCGCTCTACATTCCTGGGCCCGTGGGCCCATTCACAGGCCACAAAAATGGGCCAGCAAGTGGGGGGTCGCGCCATCTTTCTTTTCCAACAATGCCCCTGGAATGATGCTACAGCAAGATGCGTTGGCATTCCAACTGAGTCATTGTGGGCAAACATGACTGCAGCTACATCATTACTTGCAGCAACAGAGCAAAGAAGGCTGCAATCCTAGCCAGGCTTGCCTGTGAGTAAGACCCATTGAACTCAATGTAGCTTTCTTCTGAGAAGACACATATAGGATTGTACAGTAAGTGAAAAGAGAGAGAGCGGCCCTTTCCACAGCAGGCTTTTTGCCTGGGTTGGCCCCCGGCTGCTCCCTGTGAGTCCAAATGACGCACAGGGAGTCCTGGGGGTGGGGGTGGGGGCAAGCATGGGATTTTTCTGGGAAAACTCAAAACAGAAAAATCCCAATTCCTCCGCAGTCCCAGGAAGTTCCCAGGACCATGGAAGAATATGCCTGCCCATCCCTGGTGCAGTCACACTGACTTGCGAGTAAGCGTGGCTGCAAACTGGACATAGAACACACTGCACGACTCCGTGCTCAGCAGGGGAGGGGGGGCACCAGTTTTGCCACCCCGGGGGGGCGGGGGGGCATGTCACGCACATTTTTTTTAAAAAAACCCTGACCTTTTGTGCATGAGCGCTCGTGCGCTTCCTCCAGGACCCAGGAAGAAGATAAAATGGCAGGTGTGACTACGACGGCCTGGGAGAAGCCCGGGCCATTGCATTTGTGATCTGCATTGGGCGCGCCGATCCTGGAAGTGGCTACTTCCGGGATCCCCACCCTGAGCCTTCTCCACCACTATGTTGTAGAAAGGGCCCGAGAGAGTGGCAAATGTCCCCCTTTACCCCTGAACATATTTAGATTTCCCATTTCTGCCTTCCTTCAATCCTGCCTCTGTTGATGAAAGTTCTGGCTCAGGTCTAAGCGGTACAAGAAGTCAGTTTCTCTCTCCAGTGCTCTAGGATTAATGCAGATGCGTTTTTACCCTCATCCACACCTCTGATTTCCTCTTAATTTCTTCTCTTGTTCTATCACAGGGAGAACTGGTGGGAGGTTTCGAAGTGCGGAACTCTAGCTACTTAATTCCAGACTCCAACCATATATCCCCTTTCCCCATCTGTTCCTCTCCAGCCATCCCCTGGCAAATTGTCTCCGCAATGCATCATGGACTCGGCTTCTTGCGAACGGCAGGAGCGTAATGGGTTTGAGAGGCGTCTGTTTATTTTTCATGCACGCTCTCAAATCTGTGTGGCTCCTACCTCCAATTCCTTGATAGTCTCTGTTGTACGCTTTATTTCTTTGCTGAGACATATTTGATTATCCGTCCCCTGCTGGCTTAGTCATTTGAAACGCATCCCTGACCATGTGGGGATTTGTAATGTCTCAACAGGATTTATATTGTAATATTTGGTAATGTTCTTTTTTTCCTTCCTTGCAAGCGCCAGAAAAACCTGTGTCTCACAGCATCAAGGGGAGTTAGATGCGCCAGTTACGTTGTTACTCTATTTATAGTTGAGACACCCCTAACGCCAGAGATGAAGAACTAGGAAGAAAGCTAGGTAAAAATGCTCAGCGATGGAAAGGGTTTCTTGTTAGAAGAGTTTATCACTACGTTGCTTGGTATGAACAATCAATAAACGATGGATCCCCTGTATCCAGCTCATGTCATTCACAACTAAAGACTAAACTACCTCCTACATGAAATGCTTAGCAAGTAGCTCTCCCCCCCCTTTTCTTTTTAACTATAGTGTAAACGCATGGGACTGCTATCCAGATTGGGACTGCTATGCATGGGTAGTTGAGGGTGAAACCTTCCCATCTAGTCATCTTCCCTTCCTAAATTCACCCCTCCCCACACACATGGGGGCTAAAGATACATTTTTTAAAAAAATCCATTGGTTCCAATAGAGCTTTTAGCTTCCTTTAGCCCCACTTTAGGAAGAGAAAGTATGTGGGGGGGGATATGGGGGGAAAGTGTCTGGGTGGAAAGTTTGAACCACCATCCCAGATGCACACTGTGGTCTCAATATTGATCAGGTACACAGTACACATTTCACATAGGGTGTGGTTTAGCCCAAATTCCAGTTGAACGCAACGAGGCCTAAGCCGACTAACGTGTGTTGTATTTGGTTTTGGTGCAAATGAAGGCCTCCAGCTGCTGGGAAGAATTCTCCTTGCTGCTGCTGCTGCTGCAACTTCCACCCGAAGCAGCAGCTTGGGGATTTCCTCTGACTCAGAAAAGACGGAGCTGGACAGATCTGTAGGACCAACGGCACCAGAAACTGAGGTGCTGGAAAGATGTGAGATACTAAAGGGGTCTTGCTGTGCAATCTGCAAAACCTTTATTCAGTAAATAGACATCTCGTTACACTTCAAGGGTGTGTGAAGGCTAGGAGCTATGCTCTAAGCTTAATTAGGATAACAAAGCAAAGCAGTTGCCTGTCAACTATTTCTGCTGTGCCCAACTGGCTTTTACCGAACCCCTCCTTCAGAGAGGATCTTCAAGTGGCAACCTCTGGTGAGAGGCTATCTTAGCTTTGCAGACCAACTTCTACCTCCTCTGTCAACTCCAATGCCCCTCCTACATTAGAGGCCTTCAAGAGGCAGCTGGACAGCCATCTGTCAGGGATGCTTTAAGGTAGATTCCTGCATTGAGCAGGGGGTGGGACTTGATGACCTTATAGGCCCCTTCCAACTCTATGATTCTACGATTCTATGATTCTACTTCGACAAAGACTTGGGAAGATTCCTCCTTGACTCCTAGAGAGGCTTAGAGAATTTCCTCTCCCGCTTCCTGTCTTGGCTGGTCTACGTCTTCGGGCTCTTAGTCTGATTCAGGATATACACTGGGGAGTTTGGGCTAGATCCTGATAGTACCATGTGATCAGAGTAATGACAGAGGTGACTGATTTGGGCAGCAGAGTTTGGATGGATGGATGGATGGATGGATGTGAGTGTGTCAAGGTGAAACAATGGAAGACTAGCAAGTAGAGGACCAGAGCATCTGTTGAGGGAACAAAGAGGAAGGGCTGTCTTTCTGCTATGTTGCAACGTTGCCATCAGACTGAATATCTAGGACAAAAAAGAGAGAGGAGTCGAAGGTAAAGCTAAGGCAATTTGCCTCTTCAGCAGAGTGGATGGTAGCATTATCAATGGATATGGAGAGGATACAGGGAGAGGGAAGGCAGGTAAGAGGTTCTGTGTTGACCAATCCAATTGGCCCTGAACAGATCTACAGAATAAATGATTATTGACAATTCAAGAAAATGAACCCAACGGAGGCACCACATCTATCTGAATGTGAAAATGCTTATTTCAGCCTAAGTGTCCCAAACAGACAGCAGGTTAGAGAACCCTATTGGGATTTTTATAAAACCCATGCGACAACAGAATTTTCAAGAACATCTGCAAAAGCGAATAGCACACATGATACACAAAAGGAGTTTAGGTCTGCAATATATTGCTTAGAGCAGGGGCACAGAACACTTTTTAGCCAGAGGGCTGAATTCCATTTTGGGGAAAGTTTCAGGGACTGCATTCCAGTGGTTGATGGGGCCAAAGGCAAGAAGGATGATAAACACACACACACACACAAATCAGTATGCTGTAGCTTAAACTCTTACTTCCAGTAATTAAGTTTTAGGAGTCGCATTTTGAGCTTTTACAATAGGAATAATCTGCACAAAAGGGAAACCATAAAATGATTGGTGTCTGGGGGGAAAAGGGATGGGTCTGGGGACAGGGGGCGTGGCTATTTGGGGAATTCCAGAGGGCCAAATTGAGACCTCAGTTGGGCCATATATGCCCCCCACCAGTCCTGATGTTTTGCACTCCTGGATTAGGGAGGTGTCTGGGCTTCTATATGGGGAGCATGGTGCTCAATTAAACTTTTTGTAGATATCAATAAGTGAATGAAATGCAACAATGAGTTGTACCTGTGCACATCAAAACAGCCTCCCTGTGTGCATTGGAATATGGATATGCTTGCATATTGGATATGTCCTGTATATTGTATCGGGGATCACATAGGAATGGGGATGGATGAAGTCCCCTGAGTCCTGTTAGCACTCTGCTTGCTGGATTCCTGCTGGTTGCCTGAGCCTAGGCATGCATGCAGGGTGAGCTACCAAACAGTCCACAGGCACCCTGTGAGAGTTTGCATCTTTCTTTGGCCTATGAGCTTCAATTTGCAGGAAATCGTGGTTTGGAATATTTAAAGAAATCGCAATTTGTGCAAAACTGCAGCCGTATTTGCTGAAAAACACAGGTGGAAACGACCATTTACACCTGGAATTTTGCTCAAATCCCTTACAGCTGCGATTTCCAGAAATATTCCAAACCAAGAATTGGTACAAATTGGGATTTGCACCATCCCCAAAAGCTGGAAACCATGGGTCTTCCCAATTCGGGGCATACCAAGTTGAGCCAGCTCTTGGGGGAGGGGTGTCTGAGCTGGCGAACCGGATTCCTCTGACATCCTTGCATAGGAGTGAGTCTGTTTGTATGGACCAACTTTTAAAAATGCCTATTGGCATGTATTGAATGCTGTACATCCTGAACTTGCAGTGCCAGCCCACAGGAAGTTGGGAATATCCACGGAAATAAAGGGACAAGTTTCACACATCTTTAAAGCCAAGCCATCTGCCATGAGAGAAAGGCAGGATACCTTTCTCCCAGGTGGCTAGCTGCGTTCAACCTGTTTAACTCAATTCTGACAACAATGAAAGTCACATCTAGTGACAGTCCTTAGCTACAGTGACATTTAGCGGCTGATGAACATGCTCCTAAACAACTTTCGACATCAAAATTCAGCGTGCCCATGGTACTCCATAACTCGCCTTCCAATAAAAGCCTCTGAAGTACGTGCTGATGATAGAAGCAATCATGCCAGGAAGGATTCGGCTTGATTTATTGTTCAATCTAGTTTTGCAAAGCCTCAATCTCATGCTTTAAACAGTCACCCTTTCTCCCTCCTGAAGTCTAAATTTCTGCACTTGGAAGTCTCTTGGAAGGGCATTCTGGATTTTAATGTGTTATAGCACAACTAGCACTCGGTGTAATGAACAGGATTTTACAAGGGACTCGATGAATTGCACATTGAGGCTGCTTTGTTGCCCATAAATCCATCTGCTTCTCGCAGCCCCAGGTGCTCCTGAGCAGTTTGTTGTTACTTTAAAAAATTATGCAAAGCGAGGGAGGTAGATATCTTCTAGATATATGTTCCCCATTGAGGAACGTTGGAAGTGGCCTTACACACCATCAGGGTACTTGTCCATCTGGTATAGCCTACTCTGAATGCCAGCAGTTCTCTAGGGCAGGGGTCCCCGGCCTTTTTGAGCTGGTGGACACATCTGGGAATTTGATGTCGGGATGGGCGAATGGGCCGCATCTGATTCGTCAGGTGCTTGCCCCACTGCCTGCCTCCACTCATTGGGCATACAAGCTTCTTTTGAGGCTTGGTGAGGCCCGATGAATGCTCAGCAGGATTCCCTCTCGCTTTAGAAATTATGTATTTCCCCCATTGTGTAAACGGCAGCGTCTTTCTAGAGTGTCCATTATTCACCACAATGGAGACTCTGGAAGCTGTACGTTACGCAAGAGTAAAGACACGAACGGAGCATTTGTGCTTTTACTTTTGCATAAATGTGGACTTGAGTGCCACCATTTACACAACGGGGGGGGATGCACAGTTTCTAGAGCTTCCATTGTGGCACACAATGGAGGATCCAGGCGAGGGTGGTCAGCTGCCGACCATTCGTTGGGCCTCGCAGGCGCTTGGAGCACAGGTCTGCAAACACGCCACAGGCAGATGCTGGACCCAGCCAGGTGCCAACAACATCCCTCAATTTGAGGTACTGCTTTGGGCACCACCACAAAATCCCTAATCAGTGGATCCTCGCTTTGGCATTTACCTGTCATGTCTATGGATCTTAGGCCGTGCCTTATTCCGCAAAAACTGTTGTTTCATGCCTAGTGGACACGGCAATGACTACTTAAGGGATCGTCTAATTCGGAGAATTGCTGGCGGTGCCCTGCAGCTTATGTTTGTTTTTTAAATGTCAATTTTGGCGATGTCCGGTAGTTGCTGCTTTTTGGGGAGGGCAATATTACACATGTACATTTTGTACTGGAACAGTCTGTAATATCCAGTGATGTGCACACTCTTAAATTGTTTGTCTGCTTCACGGAAATTAACAAAGGGTCAGCATGAATGGACTCTCTGCATCCTTTTGACAGCTGAAGGGCTGATACAACACTGGAAAGATACACACTCACTTTTAATAAACAATGCCTTTAATGTTTGACTAGGTGGCATATAGACCCTACCTTCAAATGGATACTTCATTGGCTACTTGGCCTGCTTTTGTTGAAGCCTATGTATAATTGCTAGAAACTTGTATGCATTTCATACAAATCTTTCTGTGTGTGTGTGTGTGTGTGTGTGTGTGTGGCTGCATTCGGACAACACATTAAGCAACTGAGGGGGGAACAATTGTCAGTTGTGTTGCTTATTGTGTTGTGTGGAGGGTAACACGCCGCTCACAAACTACTGACGGTATGCTATTTTGCCCAAATAAGCAACGGAGAGAAACAACTGGCTTGTAAGTTGTTTAGCTCAAAACCAGTTGTTTAAAGTGTTGTGTGGAGGGGTGAGTGTGTTAATGGCGTGTGGTGAGTGGGTTAAAACACAAGCCCATAGAGGCAGGTGGCAAGAGTGACCAAAGCGGCGGCTGCCACTCTGCTACAACTGGTGCAACTTGCAGAGGCTGCTGGGATAGAACTGGGAGGACTGAGGGAGGAGGGAGGGCAGGGAGAGGGGTGGGGGGCTGTGTCAGTCAAATGCTGGGTTGACTACTAGTCCACTCAACGCTAGCCCCAACCACCCACAGTTGTGTAGGAATGTGTTGTGTGGGGAGTACCCACAAAATAACCAACTGTGAGTTGGCTACTCAACTCACCATTGACTAATGTGTTGTCCAAATGCAGCCTCTCTCTCTCTCTCTCTCTCTCTCTCTCTCTCTCTCTGGGAAAAATAAAATTAAAAAGGGGGTGCCTGCGGACACTACATTTGGGTCACCGTCATGGATCCCCTGTTGGGGACTCATACTCTTGGGTCTCAGACAGAGGTCTATCACATCACAACCTATCTGATTCTTCTAACTAGAGATACTCCTGAATAGGGTGACCATATGGAAAAGAGGACAGGGCTCCTATATCATTGACAGCTGTATAGAAGAGGGAATTTTAGCAGGTGTCATTTGTATGCATGCAGCGCCTGGTGAAATTCCCTCTTCATCGCAACAGTTAAAGCTGCAGGAGCCCTGCACAGTTTTTTTATATGGTCACTCTAGTATATCTCTAGTATATTTCTTTTTTTTTTTTTTTAAAAAAGGTCAAATCCATGCTTTCTATTATTATTATTATTATTATTATTATTATTATTATTAATCCCCTTCTCCAACTACATTCTACCGCTTTTATCCACATGGAATTTATTATCTTTAAGATTCTCTAGCTGTCAGCAAGAAAGGAAGAAAAAAAAGGTTAGGGCAAGATTTTCATTTTATCACCTTCGAATGATATAAAACACTTTAAATATTCACATTGCTGCCCACCTGGGTTTTATCCTCCATTTAATCTTTCAAAATGTGAGGCATGTGGCATGTGGCTTGCTGTGACTACAGGGAGACCATTTGGTTTTGACCCACTTAGAATTGGCGGGCTACATCTGCGGATGCCCTGAGATGAATTTATTTTCTGCATCTGAATATCCATTTCTGTCCCGGCAAACAAACAAACCGCCGTGGCTGGAGACAACAGCCCTGACAGCTCCGCGATGGATGCTGAACCATTGAACGGGTTCATCTCTGAGCCACAGCGGCATCTCAATCTCTGCGCGGCCCCCTCTCATAAGGGCATTCTATCGTCGGGTTCCCTCCCACGAGTCTCTCTGCGCTGAGACTGCAGAACTGGCCGACGGTTTCCTTTGCATGTGTGAAAACAGCTCAGTCACCTCAGGCAGAGCTTTCATGTCTCCTGAAGCAGGGTTGTTGTACCTCAGACCCAAGGGCCAAATCTGGCCTGGAGAACCCCTGTAGGGCCATGCCCCTTCCCTTGACCTCACCCCTTTCTTCTGAACACAAATTGTTGGATGGTGTCCCAGTTTGTGTGTGTGTGTTTCCCTCCACATTCTAAAAGCTTGAAATGCTTAGTTACTGGCAACAAGAGCTTTAAGTTAAAATATCTGGCATGCCGGACTGGCCCTATCATTAGACACACTGAGGCAGTCACCTCAAGCAGTGGGAGTTGGGAGGCAGCTGGAAAGTGCTGGAGGAGAGAGCTGTGGGTCATGCGGCTTGCCTCGTACCCCCTAAGCTAGCCTGCTGCCTTCAGATGCAGTGGGGGAAGCTGTTCCATGCATAGTATTGAAGCAAGATTCATCTGCTAGTTGGCTTTTGCACATGGGATGGGAGGGGGCGCCATGTTGTTCTTTGCCTCGGGTAGCAAAAATGTCTTGGGCCAGCTCTCCTGGCATTTTGGGTCTAATCCTCTTTGTCTTTGGCCCAACCCTGTTTTGCCCTTGACCTCTTCCCTCATAATGATCGCAAGTAGGGATAGATGAGTGTATCCTGGTCCATGTCAGCTTCACATGTTTTCAATCATACATTTATTTCATAGAATCATAGAATAGTAGAGTTGGAAGGGGCCTATAAGGTCATCAAGTCCCACCCCCTGCTCAATGCAGGAATCCACCTTAAAGAATCCCTGACAGGTGGCTGTCCAGCTGCCTCTTGAAGGCCTGTAGTGTGAAAGAGCCCATGATCTCCCTAGGTCATTGGTTGTATTGCCATACTGCTCTAACAGTCAGGAAGTTTTTCGTGATGTCCAGATAGAATCTGGCTTCCTGTAACTTGAGCCCATTATTCCACGTCCTGCACTCTGGGATGATTGAGAAGAGATCCTGGCCCTCCTCTGTATGACAACCTCTCAAGTCCTTGAAGAGTGCTTTCATGTCTCCCCCTCAGTCTTCTCTTCTCCAGGCTAAACATGCCCAGTTCTTTCCATCTCTCCTCATTTTATCCCATTTCGACATTAGTCTGCAAATTCATTTTGAAACACTGAACAAAAATTCTCATGTATTTTTTGTAAGCATTTTGCCTAATAGACATGTGTTTGTACACATTTTTCCTTAATATACACATTTTTTGCAAGCAATCTTCCCTAATGTATACATTCTTGTACACTATTTCTCCTTGTATATGCATTTTTGTACTTTTTTTATTATTATTATTATTGGAGAACTGCGTTGTAACATTTGGAGAAGTTAGAATACCAAGACATAACTGTGTTCCAGTTTTTGTATTAGTTTGGGAAGTACAAACTAGTTAGGGACTCCCCACCCCCACCCCTATTTAGAGATATATGACTGCAGAAATGGAGTCAACCTGCTCACAATAGATATTATTTAGATAATCTGATGGGGCATTAGAACTAGAACTCATTGAGGAAATGTGTATTTTTCTTTACTGACACCTAGAAGCAGGAATGTACAAGAATTTTGTTTAATGTCCGCAAATCATGCAAACAATGTCCCGTTTGCATCCCCAAACATGTTTTATTCTATGGCATGAAAGTGCACATTTGTGTGTGTGTGTGTGTGTGTGTTTAAATCCATCGCATTTCCCGCATTTGAAATGTGCACTTTTCCCATTCAAGTGAAAGGAAAAAAGCGCAGTTGAACAAAGCAAACGAAGTGAGGGGAGCTTCAAGGTGGTGTTCAGAGAATCTTGGTGAGCTAAAATGCGTGATTAGGGTGACCATATGGAAAGGAGGACCGGGCTCCTGCATCTTTAACACGTGCATAGAAAAGGGAATTTCAGCAGGTGTCATTTGTATACATGCAATGCCTGGTGAAATTCCCTCTTCAACATAACAGTTAAAGCTGCCCTCTTTTGTATCGGGTCACTCTAGTATAGCTCCTGGAGCTTTAACTGTTGTGATGAAGAGGGGGTTTCACCAGGTGCTGCATGCCTACAAATGACACCTGCTGAAATTCCCCTTTCAATACAACTGTTAAAGATACAGGAGCCCTGTCCTCCTTTCCATAGGGTAACCCTACGCTTGATGTCCTATCCCTGCCTAGATGTCTACACAAGAATAGTGTGCAAGGGAGAGGGAGAGCTTTTTACTTGGCAAAATTGGGGATAGATGGACTCACCTCCATCTGGTTTTGCCAAGTGATCGCCAAACCGCTATTGCTGCCAGTGGCAAGTGCCTGGGGAGTGCTGTGGGGCTGCCCGTCTCCTTAGTGAGCCGCCATTTTGTGTAAAAATGGCAGCTCATGTTTTCTGGAAATCCAATGTTACCTACGCTGACCAGATAAAATCCAGGTCAGGGCTCCTGTAACTTTAACAGTTGTAGAGAAAAGGGAATTCCAGCCAGTGTCGTTTGTATGCAATTAGTTCCTGGTGAAATCCCCTCTTCATCACCACAGTTAAAGTTGCAGGGGCCCTGCCTTCTTTTGTATATGGTCACTCTAGTATAGTGCCTGCACCTTTAACTGTGGTGATGAAGAGGGAATTTCACCAGGAACTAATTGCATACAAATGACACTGGCTGAAATTCCCTTTTCTCTACAACGGTTAAAGTTACATGAGCCCTGACCTGGATTTTATCTGGTCAGCCTAAACGGTGGCTGTAAAGGGGCTATTTATGCAACATTACAGGTATGAATGGACCATTAATGCCTATAATGTTACATAAATGGCTCCTTTATGGCTACCATTTATGTTACATTAGCTCTCTGGAAAACACGAGCCACCATTTTTATGCTAATAGCTTGCTAATGAAACAGGCGGTTGTTAGTGGGGTCTGACTGGTCAAATGGGGCAGAATCCATCTGACTCCACCCCACCCCCATAGACTCCCATTGCATCCCTGTGCACAATGATGGCATAGGGCTGGACAATGTGTTCAATACTGAGTGTGCCAATGAAGTCAGAGAATTTCAGCTAATTTCCTTATGGCAACTGCTTATAATCAACTCCTTTTATAATGTCCTTTGTGCTGGTTTATACGTGATTGGCTTCCACATGGGTGAGTGTGCATTTTTCAGAGAGAGAGAGAGATAGAGAGCATTTCTCACTCTTTCCCTCCCCATTTGCATGAAGATGGTTCCAGAAATGGACGTCTACATGCGCACACTGTCTCAAAGCACGGAATAAGAGTCATAGGTTAGAAAACCATGTCAATAGAACCAATCAACCACCATCGATAAAACCAGAGAGCAGAGCCACACAAAAACGCATGACAGATTAAAACAGCAGCAATCGATAGCTCTGCACCTTGGATAGCTCTTTTAGGGTTCTGATTGGTTCCGACTGAAGCCCGGAGCAGATTTACTGCCCCACGGACATCAGAGCCGCCAGCCTCAACTGATTCAATCCCCTGCTTAATGCAGGCTCTGGTTCTGACTGAAATCTGGTGTGGAGTCACACCTTAAATAGCTCCTTAATAGTTCTCACTGGTTCTGATTAAAACCCAGAGTGGAATCACACCTTGGAGAGCTCCTTTAAAGTTCTGTTTGGTTCTGACTGAAATCCAGAGCAGATTCACCACCCCACTGACATTGGAGCCAACCAGCCTCCACTGTACACATGTCTACTCAGAAGTTGGGTAAGTGGACATAGGATGGCAGCCAAATGTCACCACCAGCACTTCGAATTGGACCTGGAAGCAAAGAGATGGCCAATGCAGTCTCTGTGTGTGTGTACGTATTCTAGATTTATAGGCCAGTTTCCGGGTAGGCCTCCCTCAAGGCAGCTCACAACGTATTAAAATATATTGAACCAAATCAGGAGTCATATTGTGCTCTCTTCCACTTGCCCAAATCGAGAGGCAAATTGAAGCATTCTTCGCTAACTGCCGCTTCGGAACCATCTTCAAAGGCAGCCCCACGGAGCGCACATTGCAATCATCCCAGTGGGGAGATTACGAAAGCCGGCAGCACAGAGGCCCAATTTGTAGGCAAGATCCCTGTCTTCCTTACACCATGGCTGAGCCCCTTTGGACTGTCAGCTTTTTAAGGTCAGGCTCGTTCTGTCCTGTTCCCGCATGAGCTCATGATTATTTTTATCTTTTTCATTCACACGTAATTCATCATGTGTAACGCACATTTCTCCTAATGGACATTTCTTGCATGGGCATTTTTAAACATGCAAATCCCCCCTCCCATTGCCTGACGTCGTTCAAATGCCATTTTGTGTACACTTTTTTGAAACCTATGCTCTTTGTGCACACTTTTCCCAAATGTTCACTTTTTCCCAAGATGAGCTGCATTGGAAACTTTGCAAAGGTGCGGATTTCCAAATGTAGCCTCTGTCCCAGCTCACAGAACAGCTTAAATCCATTTATTAAATAAGGAACTTGGCGGAGCAAAATTGTCACCCTGAGTCCCGCTTGCAAACTTTCCCATGTGACATCTATCTCCATCAACAACACACATGATTAGCCACTGCTCCACAGCACAGAGGGTGTACACAGAGGCCACTTCTTAACCACATTTGAAGCAATGGCACCGATCTGGCCTCCAGTGCAAGAGCGATTTCCCTGTTCTGAGTACAGGTGCGTGGGAGTTAGTTTCGGTTTGCAAATCATTAGAACTTGACCCGTTTGAAATCACAAACGTGAACCGGAGCTCCCCCCCCCCCCCGGAAATGCTTGCACATTCCTGATTGAGTTTGTGAACTTGTGATTGAGTCTGGAGACATTAGCTAATAAGAAACTCCCATCCACCCTTTTTCTTTACTTGTTTCTTTATGTACTTGCATCTGACAAAACCTGAGAAGTATAGATTCCAGGGAAAAGAGGGGAATGAGGGAATGTGCTCGCATAATCCTGAAGCAGAGGAATGCACTACGTGAGCTGATAACATATTGATTTCTCAAGCTAGCCTTGCAAACATTAACAGCTGTGGGACAAAAAATGCAATAGCTCTTAGTGATCTGAACAGCAAGCCCCATAAGGACAGCCCCTCACATTTCTGTTCCAAAAAGCAATGTCAGAGTGTGGAAGAAATTATAGTATGTGAGCCTAACCCAGTCTCATTAACAGGTATGGACAATGAGCCAGACTGTGAACTTGACCTTTCAGAGGTCAAGGCAGCCAGGGATACAAAATGTACTTTAATAGCCTATGTATCATGACTTTGCATAAATTAGGAAACTTGCTAGTATGCTCCCTTAGAGGCCCCTTAGCCAATTGGTACCACACCCTGCCAGAACAGATAAGAAACGGTTTTCGTGTATACCACACCCTGCCATATGAAGTGTGTAGAAAAGTGATAAGGAATTATACAAGCTGTTTATGTTGAAGTGCGCATGAGTAAAAACATTGCACCAGACTAATTTGGATTTGATAATCCAAAAACCTATATGCTGTATTTGATTGGTTCCTAAACCCTGTATTCTCATTGGATGTAATCCTGATGTGTTGATTGGTCCCTTTTGGATCTGAATGCTCAATGTTGATTGGTGTTTTCTTATATCTGTGTGTAGATCTTCAACCCCCCTTCCGAACCCTATAAAAGAGGTGGACCTCTGACCATAACCCAGTTTCACTTTGGACATGTTCTAGACTGTAGGCTCCTTGCAATTGCTTGTAATAAACTTTCTTATCAGAAAGGAGACACTGTCTTGAGAGTCTTTGACCCCCACTGAAAGATCCTAACAAAGGGGGGAATGGGGCTTGTGAATCCCCCCCACAAGAGAAAACTGGTTTGGGGTGGAGCTTGGTATGTTTTCTCCAGCTCCGCACCCCAGATGCCAGCTCACAGAACTCTGAGCATGCACCAAGCTGGGCAAACTCACGGTTGCCCACTGTTTTTAATTGGTTCAAATCCTGATTTGCACAAAACCGTGGCTGGGCTTATCTACAGAAATTGGAATTTGTGCAATATTGCAGCTATAAATACAGCAATTTGCACAAAATTGCAGGCATCATAAAGCTGCAGGGCTCCTGCAGCTTTATCTGTTGCGATGAAGAGGGAATTTCACTAGGTGTTGCATGCATACAAATGACACCTGCTGAA
The DNA here is from genome assembly GCA_029215795.1 of Anniella stebbinsi. Classification (NCBI taxonomy): domain Eukaryota; kingdom Metazoa; phylum Chordata; class Lepidosauria; order Squamata; family Anniellidae; genus Anniella; species Anniella stebbinsi. The sequence goes on from JARDYH010000002.1 coordinate 133,782,370, forward strand.
ATTCCCTTTCCTATACAACTGTTAAAAATACAGGAGCCCAGTCCTCCTTTCCCATAAGGTCACCCTACTAAGGTCACCTTCCACTGTCTATGTGTCTCTATTTTCCTTTCTTGCTCGACCTGTAAACAAAAACACAGTGAGCCGCTGCTAACCCATCATAAGAAAACTGACCCTTGGAACTTCTTACTGCCTGGGGAAGAGGTTGCGCATGAAGTGGTATCATTTCGTAATTAGTCTGACAAAATCCCAAATATTAGAGTCGTGATGAGATAACACTCGCTGAAGAATGATCGCCTTTCAAAACCGGGAAAGACGTTTCATATAAAATTAAACGGAACTGGTCCTATCAACACTGTTCGAGTGCAGCCACTCATTACGGAAAACCAAAAGAAAAACCAAAAACAAATTCTCTTGTATTGCTCAGGGACAGAATATAGCACAGCGTTGAATCTTGTCAGCAGGTAGAAAAGACTGTCAGTCGGTAGAATTTGGGTGTTTTTTGTTGTTCTTTAGATCTCCTGGCTATTGGAGCAAGAGATTATGAAGAAATTGACTTGGCAGGTCTGAAAACCTTTGGGAAAGACTCAAAAGAGATATTTGGGCTGGGTTGTAATCAGAAAGACATGAACGTGCTTTGCTGAACCACCTGGAAACCTTCCCATGATCAAATCATGCATTTGATTTTCTGGCCTATGGGATGTGACCATGTGCTTCACGCACCTCTGGTTAGACCAGGCATGATGGAAAGCGATGTTCGTAAGGAAGGTTTTTACATACTTATTATTTCCAGTTTTCTTGTGATTTTAAGAAAATGTACAGAATATTTATATAACTAGGAGTGACCTGGAAATAAATTACCATATTCTATGATGATGATGATGATGATGATGATTTGCATTTATATACCTCCCCATAGCCGAAGCTCTCTGGGCGGTTTACAAAAATTAACAACATTGAACATTAAAAAAAAAGATATACAAAATTTAAAAACCATAAAAAGCATAAAAACAGATTATAAATAGAATAACCATTTAAAACAATTATTCTGGGTCAAACCACCACCACAACAAAAACCTCAACATACGCTGTTAAATGCCTGGGAGAAGAGAAAAGCCTTCACCTGGTGCTGAGAAGTTAACAATGTTGGTGCCAGGTGAGCCTCGTCGGGGAGATCATTCCACAATTGGGGGGCCACCACAGAGAAGGTCCTCTCCCTTGTTGCCGACCTCCGAGCTTCCCTCGGAGTAGGCACTCGGAGGAGGGCCTTAGATGTTGAACGTAATGTTCGGGTAGGTTCGTGTCGGGAGAGGTGTTCCATCAGGTTTTGTGGTCCCAAGCCGTGTAAGGCTTTATAGGTTAAAACCAGCACCTTGAATCGGGCTCGGAAACGTACAGGCAGCCAACGCAAGCGGTTTGTTTTTGTTCATGAGGAAAATCAGCCCTACCCTTCTTGGTAGAGATTTTCAGCGCTCACTTGTCTCCAGTGATGGTTTATTTGCTGCCTTTCTCTTTCTTTTTTTCTCTTTCCTCACTGCCCTTGGCTTTCTTTGCTCACATGGCTGTTTGATCATTTTAAGGCTGTGATGAATCATGGGGTTTTAGCGGATGACATCACAATGCTAAGGCCTAATCCATACCAAGCAGGTTATAGCACTATGAAAGCGGTATGACAGCGGTATATGGTATGTGCCTGTGGGCCCCAACAGTTGTCAGTGCACTTCAATACCGCTATAAAGCAGTACTGTATGTATTTTTCTATGACTAGATTTGCACAAAACAATAAATAAATAAATACGGTCCTCAAGTCTACAGAATCCAAGCAATGTCCAAAATGCTCATAGAAATCTAAACTCATTTGATTCTATTGTGGCTTTCTCTGACATTCTCACCAGAACCTGTGTCTCTTGAGTCTCAATCCAATACTCTAACCACTACACCACACTTCGTCTCTCATGCTGGATCCCCAACCTAAACTTCTTGAACCCTGGTCTCTCTTGCTAGATTCCTGCCTGAACTACTTGAATGTAAAACTGCTGAGGTGAAATAACTGGGAAATATTCTGTCATTCAACTTCTAGAATCCTTAGCGAGCCCAACCTCTACTGGATGAAATTCGCTCTGCCTGGAATGACAAAATGTTATGATGGGACCCTGAAGGGACAGTTCATTGCCTGTCATTTGGCCCAAGCTGCATGTCAAACGTTTGGCATATAAAAATGATTGGGAGATCATTTGAAATTCCAGGCCACTGCTGGGTGCCTGTGAGGAAAACAGATCACTAGCAATGCCCAGGCCTCCTGTGCACCCAACCAATGATAACAAAAAAGCAAACATCACCTCGTGTCTCTTCAGAAGAAATCCTGGTTTCAAGATGGAGACAAATTAAGTTTTAAATAATGGGGGAAACAAGCAAGAAAACGCTTCCCAGAGTATATTCAGATGTAGGCCAGGGCAGATTTAAACTGATATTCATGTTCCTCACTTCCTCAACTGGTAGAAAGTTTCAGGTAGGAATGGGGGAGAAAGCGATTTTTGTTCAGATCTGACCGCAAACCTAGTAAATTTCGCACTTTCGAACTCATACACAAACTGAAACTCAGTTATCCTTCCAAAGTCTCCCTTCTCTGGATTTTGCGGTGGAGTTCTCCAATAAAAAGACGTGGTCAAAAATGTGCGTCTTAGGGGAAATAGTGTTCGAAAACATTTCAAGCAAATTTGTGTACACAAAAATGTATTTGGAGAAATAAGTACCAAAATCTTCATGCAAATTTCTTTTTTTCCAGTGTAATTTCTCAAAGTTCAGGACAGACCAAATTTAAGATTAGAAAAATCACAAACTGAGAAAAAATAAAACTGACAGATTCACCCCCTCCTATTTTCAGGTGCTGCCTTTTACAGAATCAATGTCCTTGAGAAAGACTGAAGACGCATAATACTGTTGTCCTTGTTTATGAAGGCACATATTTACAAATATGAATACATTTGCTTATTTGCAACTGGGTAGATTGCCGTAGTCTTAAAAACAACATCAGTTCCCTCCAAAGCAAACAGCATGCTCATGGATCTCCCCACCACAGCCAGGCTGCATCTGACCTGCCAATTGCAAAATCCAAACCTATCTCCTTTGCTAATTACATGCAAAAAGGTCAAAATATTTCTACCCTGCCAATGACACACACAGAGAGAGGACAAAGCCTGCTTTCACCATCGACCCACTTTGAGGTAGTTATCACATGCATTTCTGGGTCTGAGAACACCAGTCAGCCATCAATGGCCTACATGCAAGCGTCCGGCTATTCAAAAGCATAGATGGTGAGTCATCTCTTCAACACAAACCCGTTCCATAACAATACAACCAGCAGAATGAAGTGGTCAAGAATTTCTTGGGCTGCATCACGGCACGTGAGGGGCAGGGCCTTTTCAGAAGTAGCACCCCTATTGCATAATTCCTTTCCCAGAGAGGTTAACTGGGCCTGCTCTGTATGAGTTTTTACTAGGGATGTGCACTGGATCGGACCCGATCCACGATCCGAGTCCGGTCCAGTGGGAAATCGGATAAATTATCCGATTTCCGATCCCGCAGCTGGATCGGCCGATCCAATCCGAACCGGTCCGAAAAAGCTCCGAACCGGTTCGGCGGATCGGCGGATCGGCGGGCGCCCACTGGCGCCCACCGCCGCTTCCATTGGCGGGCGCCAGCGGGCGCCCGCCGATGAAAGTGGACAGCGGGGGGGGGGGAGGAGGGGGGCACTTACCTTCTCGGCCCGGTGGCTCCCGTCCGGCGCCGGCGCCTACTACTACTAGCAGGCTCCGCGGCCTGCTCTAGGGTGGCGCGCCGGGTGATGTCATCACCCGGCGCGCTACTCTAGAGCAGGCCGCGGAGCCTGCTGGTAGTAGTAGGCGCCGGCGCTGGACGGGAGCCACCGGGCCGGGAAGGTAAGGAGGGGGTGCGTGGAGGGGAGGAGGGGGCGCGCGGAGGGGGGAGGGGGGAGGGGGGCCCTTACCTTTCCGGCCCGGCGGCTCCCGTCCGGCGCCGGCGCCTACTATTCCCAGCAGGCTCCGCGGCCTGCTCTAGGGTGGCGCGCCGGGTGATGTCATCACCCGGCGCGCTACTCTAGAGCAGGCCGCGGAGCCTGCTGGTAGTAGTAGGCGCCGGCGCCGGACGGGAGCCGCCGGGCCGGAAAGGTAAGGAGGGGGTGCGTGGAGGGGAGGAGGGGGCGCGCGGAGGGGGGAGGGGGGCCCTTACCTTTCCGGCCCGGCGGCTCCCGTCCGGCGCCGGCGCCTACTATTCCCAGCAGGCTCCGCGGCCTGCTCTAGGATGGCGCGCCGGGTGATGTCATCACCCGGCGCGCTACTCTAGAGCAGGCCGCGGAGCCTGCTGGAAGTAGTAGGCGCCGGCGCCGGACGGGAGCCGCCGGGCCGGAAAGGTAAGGAGGGGGTGCGTGGAGGGGAGGAGGGGGCGCGCGGAGGGGGGAGGGGGGCCCTTACCTTTCCGGCCCGGCGGCTCCCGTCCGGCGCCGGCGCCTACTATTCCCAGCAGGCTCCGCGGCCTGCTCTAGGATGGCGCGCCGGGTGATGTCATCACCCGGCGCACTACTCTAGAGCAGGCCGCGGAGCCTGCTGGAAGTAGTAGGCGCCGGCGCCGGACGGGAGCCGCCGGGCCGGAAAGGTAAGGAGGGGGTGCGTGGAGGGGAGGAGGGGGCGCGCGGAGGGGGGAGGGGGGAGGGGGGCCCTTACCTGCCCGGCCCGGCGGCTCCCGTCCGGCGCCGGCGCCTACTACTACCAGCAGGCTCCGCGGCCTGCTCCAGGGTGGCGCGCCGGGTGATGTCATCACCCGGCGCGCTACTCGAGAGTAGGCCGCGGAGCCCGCTGGTAGTAGCCGCCGGCGCCGGACGTGCCGAGAAGGTAAGTGGCGGGGAAGGGGGCTTACCCCCCCCCGGAGCCGTCCGCTTCTATCCGCTGGCGCCCGCGGGCGCCAGCGGATGGAAGCAGGCGGCCCCAGGGGGGGTAGGGAGCGCGGGGGAGGGGGCTTACCTGCCGGGGCCGTCCACAGCGGACGGCCCCGGGGGGGGGGAGGGAGTTAGGCCCCCCCTTACCCACCCGCCGCCATTTTTTCCTCATAGACTTGCATTGCAATGCAAGTCTATGGGGAAAAAAATGGCGGCCGATTTTTGGATCGGGATCGGACTCGATCCGGTCCGGGGGGCCTCCGATTTTGTCCGAACCGGTCCGGGACAAAATTGGAGGTCCCGATCCGGGTCCCGATCCGATCCGGGGGGTCCGTGCACACCCCTAGTTTTTACGAGACCTATAGAAACCATTTATTTAGATCGCACTGACATTTTATGGAGACTTTTTTGTTGCTGTTGCTCTGTCTGCATTTGTAGTTTCAATTTGCCTGGTGGTTGTATTTTGTCATTTGTTGTTGTTTCTGTCTATGCATTTTTACTGGAAATATTTTTTTTTCATCAGCTGCCCTGAGAGCTCCTTTGAAGTCGTGTGAAGGGATATCACTCTCTAAAATAAAGAAGGGAGGAAGGGGGAACAGGACATGAATGTCACAGCTCTTTTCCTGGCTGTATCAGCTGCTATTCAGTGGTATACTGCTCTGAAAGTGGAGGTTCTAGAACGTTTAGACATGGGTCACAAATAACGTATCAGGATAAGTATTGGGCCTCTGGCCATCATTACGGCCAGTCTATATTCTAATCATTCAACACACTCAGTGTATATGTGCTCAGCAGGAGTTCTTGATTCTCTAGGCAACTCTCCATGCATCCCAAGGGAGGGTTAACAGTGTGGGCAAGATTGGGAAAAGAGGAATCTGCCATGAATGAAGGCAGACCATTGGACCGTCTAGCTGAGTATGGTCTACACCAGTGTTCTTCAACGGGTGGGTCATGAGATCAGTCCAGATGGGCCGCGGCAAAGCTGTTGCCGCCATGTTGGGCAACTGTGAAATTGTGAAATGGGTCCCACGTTGCTGGTTGGGAGTCTGAGGTGGGTCTCGGATCTGAACCAGTTGAAGACCACTGGTCAACACTGGCTAGCAGCCCTGAGTTTTCAGACAGAGTCAATGGAGATACTGGAGACTGAAACTTATACCTTCTGCGTTCAAGGCAGGTGCTCTACCACTGAGCAATAACTCTCTTGCCTTCAACCAGTGGAGGGTCTGCCAATGAAGAAGCCACCGAAGCCACTTGATACTGTAGTTACAGGTATTTTGCACCAGAGGGCGCTGGAGAATAAGGCCTGCCAATCCTATACACAAAGATGCTAGTGGCGGTGGAATAAGACATGAAACAAGATTCAACCCCAAGGCCGGAGGCTGCGCAAATCAAGAGACGCACCCATTTCCATCTCACATGAAACGTTATTGTGAGGGCTTCTGTCGCGGAATTAGCTGCCTCTGGGCAGATGAGAGGAGAATCCCTCCATCTCTGCGTCCTTGATATATTCTGTAGAACACTTGTGGCATGTACTCGTTCCCAAGGGAAGGAGGCCGCCCATTTAAGAAGGATTTAACAATCCGTGATTTATCTAGAAACTCAACGTGCATTTGGCAGAGTTCAGGGGGAAAGGGGGTGGGGAAAACCCCCACAGCGCATTAAATAAAGAGCTGTATATGACATAGCTCCAGGAAAGCCTTCCATTTTCAACTCCCTTTGGTAAAACATCAATGGATAAAATGCTCCACATTTGATGGGTTTCCAGCTAATGGTACTTGACTGTAGGAAGTTCATGGCATTAAAGAAAGGAAGAAAGAAAGAAAGAAAGAAAGAGGGAGGGAGGGAGGGAGGGAAGGAAGGAAGGAAGGAAGGAAGGAAGGAAGGAAGGAAGGAAAGCTCTCACTGTGGCCTCCCTGAGTTCTGGTGAAGGCACGTTCTCCAGCACTTAGAGATGTGTGCGATGGTGAGGTCGTGTATAATTCATATGGATTTCACTATAGGAGGGCTACCAAATGCACGAGGCATGGGCCTTTGGCTGTCATGACCACCAGCCCTGGGCCTTTCTGGTGTGCAGCAGAGGATTCTGATGAAGATGAGGCTACTTCCTCAGGGGTAGAGCAATCTCTATTCAGGGCCCTCCCAGCCAGAGGACCACAGGCCTGCCATCTTCCTCTGACTCAGTGGATGAGTCCCTGGCAGAACTAAAGGTGTCAGAGGAATCCATTTGGGAGGTGGAGCTTGATGAACTTTGATCAGCTCCCTCCCTCCCCCTCCTGGACTTCGGTTTATCTTCCACTAGCTGGCTCAACTCAATCTGTGGCCGCAATTCATGCAATTCATGCAAATTACACAAATTTGGGGCATACTTTGCACAAATTACACAAATTTGTGCCGAGTGCACCTGTAATTTGCACCAAATTCTGTTAGTGCAAATTACAGCCAATTCAAGAAAAAATGCCTGAGAAGTTCCAGGAGTTCCAGGAACACATGTATCTTGGCTCGGAAATGCAAGCTGGATCAGGAGTGCAGAGGAATACCAGTGAGCCCCAAAAGACTGGATTTCCCACTGACGGACATCCCTAGGCCCTCACAGAAGTCTGAGGGTACAAAATCAGGAGAGGACCCTTTAACAGTTTGCTCTGCTCCTCCAGGAGGGGCTGAGCTGACCACACTACAGGTCTTGTGATCCATATAAGGCTTCAGTTGGCTTTAGTTCGCTGCTGAGACAACTGCTTCCTATTGTTGAAGCAGGAGAGAGATCCAGCCAGCAGCATGACTCACTTGGAGCTATCCTTCCCTTGTTCTAATTGCCATCAGATGCTGTGAACTTCCTCTGCAAGCATCAAGGGACCACAGAATGAGACAGCAGCACATCTGTTATCCCACATTAGACCTCCAGAAAGAGGGAGCCTGCATCCCACGATGCTTTGAGCCCTTGGGCCAAGGCACTCAACAGATATGCTAATAAAAATCCTCAAACCCCATGATGCCACACCAATACTTTTTTAAAAAATGTGGACTAACCTGCACATGGCTGCATTTTCAGTGAAAGGGAGATTATGCCAAGATACAATCTTCTCCCCTTCCATGGTCATGACTTTAAAATACTGAAGTCTCTTACCTCTTAACTCTCCTAGGTCCAGCGTCTTCCCTAGTTGCTCTAGTAAATCAGCCCTGGCTGCGTTCTTTTTGTGCTTTTTTCCATCGTAGTGCTGCTGTGCCATCATTGGGTTATTGAACCAAGCCGCGCAGAGCTGACAGTACCTGTCAGAGTCTCTCCTCTGATGGGGCGGAGACACCACCGGAGAGCTATCCACATGTGGCTGCTTTAGGGAACTCAGGTTGGTCTCTGCAAAAGCAAGCAAGGAAGGAGGAATGAAGTGGGCACAACCAGCAACAAACGTTTCTGTCCTATCAGAACTTGGCACAAGCTAGGGACATCCATCACTCTGGAATCTGGCCGTTTGGGGGCTCGACAGCATCCCGGCCAGCACCTGATTTGTCTCCCGTTCGCAGGCCAAGCTGCAGGGCTTTTCCCGAAATCTGGGAACTTTTTCCATTTTTTAAAAAACCTGCTTAAATAAAAATGTCCTAAGATTGTGCCTGCAATTGATGCAAATCACACAAATTGTATCTTGCAACTCATGCACATTTCTATTTGCATTTTTTGGGGGGGGAGGGGAGAGAAAAGAATCCAGGAAAATCTGCAAGCTGGCCCAACTTGATGCAGCTCAGAGAAGTCTAGCTTATGGGCAAATGAGCTGAGGTCCATGATAGAAGCTCAGTGAGCTGACCCCGTGGATGGATTCATCCGACATCCCTAGCACAGGCTTCTGAGAACAAAAGATCTAGTACATGGGAATGTCCAGTCTACTTTCCACTGGAGTTAAAGAGGAGACCCATGATATTGTGAGATCATGGCCCTTTGTACACCAGAGAGGAGTAGAGAGCTGGAGGGGCGGTGAATTCACAAGTGATCGTTTCCGGGTTTGTCACAATAATACACACATAATTGTGCGATGGCCCGGTTCCTCCTGGGCCGTCACATGACGCGGCCGCCATTTCCCCCCCTTTAACCCAGGAGGAACGGAGGAGCGCTCCTCCGCAAAATGCAAGTTTTTTTAAAAAAAAATCCTCATGCACACCTGGGCTCCCACCTCCCTCCCTGCCCTCCCGGGGGTGGCATAACTGGTGCCACCCCCTCCCCTAATAGTCACAGAGCCATGTGATGTGGCTCTGAGCCCATTTTGCGAGTAAGCATGGCAGCACCAGGGACGGGCAGGCACATCTTCCCTGGTCCCGGGAACTTCCCGGGATCCTGGAAAATCCCATGGTCACCCACCCTCACCCCCACCCAGGAGTCCCTGTGAGTCATTTGGATGCACAGGGACCAGCCGGGGGCCATCCCAGGCGAAACACGTGGTGTAGAAAGGGCCTTCATCTACTCAACAAACACTTTTCCTGGGAAAAGATTCAGAAAGGTACAATGTCAGCTTAAATCTGATATATCAGAAAGGTCAATTCCATCAGAACTTGATTGAGATCGTATCTAGAGATCGTATCTAGAGGAAACATCAAGTCAAGGTGGTGGGACTTCGATTAGTTAACTCCACGGAGTCTTAGTGCAAGAAAAAAGCATCTGGGAAGGATGGATTCAGCCCGGTCCATCTCACACACTGCTCAACAGAGCCCTGCTGGCCAACTGTCCCCTGCTTGCAATGGCCAGTGGCCCACCCAACTTCTCAGCAAGCCACCACTTGCATGAAAATAGCAGGTCATGCTTTTGCATAAAGGGCCTTTTACTAGGATGACCCTATGGAAAGGAGAACGGGGCTCCCGTATCTTTAACAGTTGCCCAGAAAAGGGAATTTCAGCAACTGCCATTTGTATATATGCAGCACCTGGTGAAATCCCCTCTTCATCACAACAGTGAAAGCTGCAGGAGCTATACTAGAGTGACTAAATATAAGAGAGGGCAGGGCTCCTGCAGCTTTCACTGTTGTGATGAAGAGGGAATTTCACCAGGTGCCACATGCAAACACATGACACTTGCTGAAATTCCCATTTCCTATGCAGCTGTTAAAGATACAGGTGTCCTATCCTCCTTTTCATATGGTCCCCCAACTTTTAGACAAATGGCAGCTGTAAAGTGGCCATATACGCAAGAGTACAGGCAGAAATGGTCCATTTCTTGCATAACCAGCTGCATTTCAACTACCATCTGTGTAAAATCCCCGCTATGTAAAAGAACGAACCACCATTTGTATGCAAAACGATGGCTTGGGGGAACCAGTGGAGACCATTGCGCTTGCACAACTCTGTGAGTGCCAAGTTGGTCAAGCGCAGCAGTCCGCAGACTGCAGTAATGGTCCCTTCACACCTGCAAGCTTGCACAAATGGTTGCTTTACAGCTGCCATTTGGGTAAAAGTCCCTTCACGTAGAACGAGGTGCCATTTTGTTACAAAATGGTGGCTTGGCAGGCCAGTGGAGATCATCGCACTTGCCCGACTTGGTGCGTTCTGAGTCAGGCAAGTGCAGCAGTCTGTGGTCTGGAGTCTGGGGAGGCCAAGGACGGGAGAGTTTGCAGGATCCCAGCTCCCTCTTGGACTCCCACAACATCCCTGAAAAGCATACAGGAACAATCCTATCCATGTTCAGACAGAAAACAACATCCAGCAGGCTCCCAGTCAATTGTGAGGGATATTGGGAGCTGTAGGGCTTCTCTCTTTCCCAAAATGCATAGGGTTGAGCCTTAACGTATTTAACATGCGTGAACATGACTTCCAGCATTTCCACGAAGAAACAGAGCCGTTCCTTTCTCTAGAAGAAGAGTGGGCAATTTGTGGCCCTCCACATGTTTTGCGCCTACAACTCCCATAGTTCCTCACCATTGGCAATGCTGGCTAGGGCTGGTGAGAGTTGTAGGCCAAAATATCTGGAGAGCCCCAAGCTGCACATCCCCGACTCTAGAATTCTTTGTACATATACCAATTTCCTTCTTCCATATTGGAAGAAAAAGGTCTTATTAGATACCTATTGTTTGGATAGCAATCCCTCCCTCTCCCTGCCACTGCTGCCTAATTATTACTATTTCTGAAGCCCCAATGCGTGAAGCAATCAAGAAGAAGAATGATCTTTCCTACAGGTAAGACCAAAGCGCATTAGGAAAATGAGGTCCTTGGAGAACACAACAGTGAGATGATAGAAGATGTTCTTTCTGGGGGCTACATTTATTCTTCCCTTCCAATTAACTCAGGTTATCCCTTCGTACTCCCATAAAGTGGCAACCTTGTCTAGTCATCGCATAGCTCTTGTTGCTATGGTAGATTTAAAAAAAATAAAAATGGGAGAAGACGACCAATGGCTTTGGCTGAGCTGCTGGGATGGAAGAAAGAGATGGAGGAACTCCATAGATGCCAAGTTGGGCCAGACTGCTGCTGATGGGGCAAGGGCCACCCACCCTTCAGTGAGGGAACAGAAGGAGAATCCCCCCGCAAACAAGGAAACGCCTCCTAGCACCAAAGAGGAATGAAGAGATTAGACAAGACTGGGGGACCCGCACTGTGGATGAATTAAAAATCAAAGTAGCCACAGGCTGAGTGAACCTTGCGGCTTGCAGACTTGCCTGACTTGATTTCCTGAAGGGCCTTGGCTGCCTGGGATCAACCAAAGGCTTCTGCCCAGGAGATCATGTGGTGGGAAATCCAAAAGAATGTGAGGAGTTATAGAATGAAAGCGAAAGAGGCCAAGGTACCACTTTACAAAGTCTTCTCTGCTGACTTCGGGAGTGTTTGACTTGAAAGCCCTAAATTGCTGAAATTATGGGGGAGAAATTGGATTGACAAGTAGCAATATGAATATTTGTAGTTTATTTTCCAGCCTTTGTGACTTTTGGTTGATATGGGGTGAGAGGACAAAACCAGCCTTGATCTTAATGCTGTCTTATGTAAACCGCCCAATCAATCATCAATCAATCAAATGGAAAAGCTAGCAAATAAAACCATCTGACTGTTTAGCTTGGGTCTGAATCCTGCCTCATCCAACGGGGAGAAGGGCTGAAATAGCATGATGAAAAATGGCATTTACCTCCCCCCCCCCTATCACACTGAGAGTGTCCAGCATGGGATGGCCACTCAAAGGGCCTTTCCACACCACGGGGTGTAGAGGGAGGGCAGGCAGATGATCCCAGATGGACCTGTTTCCGGGATCAGCCTCTTCTTTCTTCATGACGAAGCGGAAGTTCCGGCTTCCTCCCAGGTGTGACGTGCTTGTTGCACGCCCCCCCCCCCATTTTGTTTCCCGGCCCAAGGAGAGCTCAGAAGCACTCCTACAAAAGTAAGTTTTTAAAAAGACATGTGAAATTGGGGGCCCACCCCCCTCCCTGCCATCCCAAGGGTGGCAAAATTGCTGCCACACCCTCCCCTGATGGGCACAGAGCTGTGCAGTGCGGTCCTGTGCCCATTTCTGCTACCGCACTTACTCGCAAGTAAGCACGGCAGTAGCCGGGATGGGTGGCCACATCTCTCATGGTCTTGGGATGTTCCTGGGACTGCAGAAAAATTGGGATTCACCAGGGATCCCTTATCTTGCTTGGTGGAGTGGATAACAATATTTGCCAGAAAAGAAGGATAAAAATACATTGGATGCCTTCCCTCCTGTATCGGACAAAAGGTCCATGTGATCCGGCATCTTGTTTTCCAACCAACCAGATGTCCTTGGGAAGCCCACATGGCGGGCAGGGCGGCAAGAACCCTTTTCCACTTTGACTAAAAGACGGTCTCCGCTGGATTTCCTCTGAACATGAAGGATCTACAGAGCCCTCACCACTAATGCCATAGGTAGGCATCTACCCTCCGCAATGGATTGGTCAAATCCCGTTAAGCCAGGAGGGTGAAAGCCGATGCATATTTAGGAAGAAATAGTCTACAATTTCTGGACATTCCCCAGCCATCCAGTTGTAGGACTTGTTTTCTGTCTAAACATGATAGGATAGCACCCTTAAACTAGTGGTCATTGCAACATCCATAAAATAATTACATAGGAATGTCTGAGCATTTCATTCCTGTTTGCAAATCATGCAAACAGGTCCCATTCACAACCCTGAAACAATTCTCAGAAGGATTTCACAATTTTCTGAATTTGCTTTCTCATTCAATAGGGTTCCCTTGTCCAAAAGCACATTTCTGGAAATGGACACTTGCAGTCCCTACTTGTGCAATTGTGCATTTCATTCCATCCACGCTTTTACTCTCAAGTAAATGGGGCCTTTATGGCTGCCATTTACGCAGCGGGGGGAATTGTGTAATTTTAGGAGCCTCCACTCTCTCGCGCAATGGAAGCCCCGGATGGGGATGGATGGCTATCGGGCACTGGTTGGTCTGCACGGGTGCTTGACCCGTGGTTCTGTGTATGCACTGTGGGCACCTGATCGGGTCATGGGGGTGGGCATGGGGGAGCCCGTTGGACTCCCAGACCTGGTTGGGCACCTGCGACATCCCTACGAACAAGGCGAACCAAAGTTTGAGGAGGGGTTTGAAGAACCTCAACAAGTTCAAATGCCACATTTGTGCCCCGCTCTGTAAGTACATGCTCGGTACAGAAGTAGTTTCCGTGTTTGGGTTGGAAATAGCTGTTGGATTCTTGCAGGATCCCTTCCCCTCCCAGAGAGGTGTTTTGCACCTCAACAGCTCTTTCTTCACCCCTTTCTAGCCTGCCTGAGACACGTTCTCTTTTTTCATGCATGCTGCAGAAGAGAAGTGGTCGCTGCGGCAGCGTTTTGAGGGGGAACAAAGGAACCGAGCGATACATACTCGACAGCTTGAAGAAAACGAATGGCTCTCTTCCCCCCTTTTCCCCGCAGTGCCTCAGATTATTTGTAGTAGCTGTGCGGGGGGCCTTAGTTGTCTGGCACCTCGTAAATAAAAAAAATATGGCTACACATCTGTAAAAACGGCGGGAGTTTATTGTCCGACAGCACATTCAACGCATTGTTTTGTTGTGCCTTTGGGCTATAAAGCTCAAGATTTCTCCCTTCTGGCCAGACCACTCTTCGTTTATCAGTTTGTTGATGCCCCGGAGAAGACTTGGGTAGCATAGCTTTCCGTAGCTGGGAGCCACCATGGAATTTACAACTGCTAGGATGCCAAAGAATTACAACGGAAGCCGGCGTACACTGTGCTGGCTGTGCAGGGCTGGCTGTGCAGGGCGTACACTGTGCTGGCTGTGCAGGGCTTCCCTGCCAGCTCTAAAGCCCTCATGGGCTCTTTCTACACCGGCCTTTTGACGTGGGATTGCCCCTGTGTGGTCCCTGTGCAAATGACGCACAGGAACTCCCGGGGGCAGGGGAATGGGCACAGGTTTTCCCTGGATAAGGGATCCCTGGGAAAACCTGATTCTTCCCACATTCCCAGGAACGTCCTGAGACCACGGGAGGTGTGGGCGCCCATCCTGCCTGGTGTCTGTTTAACCACAAGTAAGCGGGCATCAGAAATGGGCACAGAGCTTTCTTTTACTGTTTATACCTATGTTCACCGCTGTGGAATCTGTGTTAGATAATTGAGCAGTATATAAATATTGTAAATAACCACAGAAACAAGAACAACAACAATAATTTGACAATCCTCTTTGAGACCCCCAAGTTGTCTTACAGCCTTTAAGAGTGAAAAAGAGCCCAGCTGTCATGGAAGAGTCCCAATACTATACCCACCAAATTGTCCATCAGGATTGGGAGTCTGGATTTGCAGCTACGATAGAAAGAAGAGAGAATGGACTTAACACTGGGATGCCATTTTCAGCAGCAGCCCCTTGCCAAGTGCGATATTTTATTCTGGGAAATGGATCCCAATACTACACCCACCAAATTGCCCATCAAAATTGGGAGCCTGGATTTGCAGCTATGATAGAAGGAAGAGAGACTGGACTTAACACAGGGATGCCATTTTCAGCGGCAGCCCCTTATCAAGTGTGATTTCTAATTTTGCCCTTGGATCAGGGGTGGGCAACTTGTGGCCCTCCAGAAGCTTTGGCCTACAACTCCCATAATCCTTCACCATTGGTTACCCTAGCTAGACCCGATGGGAGTTGCAGGCTAGAATATTTGGAGGGCCACACGTTGCCTAGCCCTGCCTTAGATATAGGAAGTGTGTAGCTAAAATGCAAGCCTGCTTTAAAACAATTCACCGCTAGTAAGAAATAAAGAATTGCTTTCTGTAGCATTACAGTATTCTTCTGCTGGGCATGTTAACCTGAATATCACTTTTGATAGGTACGAACCCTGAGTCAGGCCCTTGGTTCATCGAGCCCAGTACTGTCGACACTAACTGGCAGTGGCTCCCCAGGGTTTCAGGCAAGGGGTTTTCCAGCCCTACCTGAAAATGCCAGGTATCAAACCTGGGACCTTCTGCATGCAAAGCAGGTGCTCTACCACTGAGCTGCGGCCCTCGAAGGCCCTTTCCACACCAGCCATCTCTCCCGGGGCTGCCCAGACCTGCTCGCGGAGAGTCTTCATGACGTACAGAGCATCCCGTAAGCGGGCAGGGGCCAGGCCTCCATTTTCCCGGGAGTTCAGGGAACGCTATTATCCCGGTTCGTTACCTGCTACCAGGAGGGCAGAGAGATGGGTGGCCCATCACGGGCGCAGCCGCGCTGACCCGCGAGTAAGTGCGGCCGCACCGCACGGCTCCGAGGCCATCAGGAGGGGGGGCAGCGAAATCACCATCCCCAGAATGGTGGGGGGAGGGGGAGCATCTGTTCGCTCCTCCATGGTTTTGTATGTTTGTTTGTTAAAGGGGGCCGGTGCGACTTGCGGCGGCCCAGGAGAAGCCCAGGCTGCTGCATTGTGGTGCAGCCTCATCATGGCTACTTCCAGGTTTCCCCTCTCCCTCCCACTCTCTCCACCCCTATGGTGCGGAAAAGGCCTAAGAACCAAGAGGAATATGGAAAACTGCCTTCTATTGAATCAGGCGCTTGGTTCATCTAGCCCAGTATTGCCAACACTGACTGTCAGCAGCTTCTCCAGGGTTTCAGGCAGGCTTGTTCTCTAACCCTACCTGGAGATGAGTGGGATTGAGCCTGAGACATAGCCCTGCCCCAAACCTCTTCTTCTGTTCCGGATTTCGGCACAATCGCGCTCACCTCCTCTGCCTGTTAGAGGTTCGCGGGGATTTTTACAGTTAAGCAAACCATCCAATGGCTAAAGGATCTGCTGCTGACGTTTGACTTATTTAATGTGGAAGTTAACGGGCTCTGCCTTTCTGGAGTCACAGTGGAGCACACGAACGCAAGGAGATCAGGCAAAATGCAGGAAGCCAACCAACACCCCCCCCCCCAAATGCTTTGGAAACGGCTCCATCTCCCCCCTCCCACTACTGCCGCCAAGTGAAGAGGAAAATGATCTTCTACTCTGTGTGCGAGTGCCGGAAGTGGAAATAAATGTATTCGCCAAGTTGTCAATGAAAGTCAGTTCCAGAATCGGTTACACGAGGGCTGAAGGGGGCAGCGGCAGCTTCTAATGTATAAGCAAATACTCAGGAAGTGTCTAAACGGGGTCACATGTAGAGTGGCCGGACTGGGGGGGGGAGGTTCTGGGAGGCTGCTTCTCTGTGGCAGCCCTCCGCATTCTGGCACCCTCCAGATGCCTTGGATTATACCTCCCATCATCCCCACTGAGGTATGCTGACTGGGGATGATGGGACTTGCAGTCCACCTGGTTGGCAAAGGCTGATCTACAAGAGGAACGGAGACCCGTCCCTTCGGAGCAGCACTACGGGTGTATGTCTGCATTTTTAGAAGGTTGTCAGAGCAAAGAGAGCAATGAATTGCCGCTCTGGTTCGGCTCTCTTCCTCCACTGTCCATTTGCGATCCCGAACCGGTGGAGACGGTCAGGCGGTAGTGCCCATCATTCCCGCTTCTGCTTAACAGGAATGGAAAGTGTGAACCCAGAAGGACAGAGCATTGCGCTCCTTTTAAAACTAGTGCCGTGCCAAAAATTCCAATTATTCCATTTTCAGCATTCCGTGGGGGATGGGGGGAAATGAAAACGATGGCGAAAGAGGCTGGGAGAGGGGAGAATGTTGGAGAATTTTCTCCTTGGGGAGGTGGACAGGGTTTCTACACACCTTAAGTGTAGGATGTTTTGAGGTGTCTTCTTTCTATTGTTTTTAATATTTTAAAAAACACACCCCGGTACTTGCAGGAGCCAAGGGCCTAATCCACACCAAGCAGGATATAGCACTATGAAAGTACTATATGGTATGTGTCTTATGGGCCCCAACAGTTGACAGTGCACTTCAATGCCACCATAAAGCAGCAGTGTGGCTCCAGCCTCTTATATACTGCTTTCATACTGCTGTCATAGTGCAATATCCTGCTTAGTGTGGATCTGGCCCAGGAGTTCTTCCTGAATGTCTATTGGAGAGGGAGAGGTCACATGGTCTCCAACAGGCATTCATGAAGAACTGTCAGGCTCCTCCAAATGCCGGAGGTGTTTTTTGGGTTTTAAAAAAAAATAGAATTAGAAAGAAAGACCCCTAAACAACCGGCTACACTTTTAAAAAGGTATGTGGAAATGCTGTTCCCTCCCCAAGGAGAAAATTCTCTGAAATTCTCCCCCTCCCCATGAAAGAGGCAGAAAAAACAGTAAGCCTATCCACATTGCCCTTAAAACTACTTATATTCTGTTTAAAAGCATGTTTTTTTAAGTCGTTTCATTACGTGGAAGGACACACTGAGCAGTACTTACGTTTCATAGTGACTGCTTCCTCCATCCTCAAAGTGTTCAATGGTGTATTACAGGGTTAATTTCTTGACTCTTCTTCTTTAGTTTTTGTTTTGCAGGCTGCTTGAGTTATGGAGATAGAAGTGGGCATGTCAAGCAGCCTGCAAAACAAAAACGAAAGAAGAAGAGTCAAGGAATTAACCCTGTAATACACCAGTGAACACTTGGAGGATGGAGGAAGCAGGCACTATGAAATGTAAGTACTGCTCAGTGTGTCCTACCACATCATGAAACGACTTAAAAAACCACGTTTTTAAACAGAATATAAGTCGTTTTAAGGGCAATGTGGATAGGCTCAGTATCTCTTTTACAGGTGGAGAAAAAAGTTCCAGAAAATACAGGGCAGGATTTGGCACAGCAGTATTTCAAACACACACACACCTTATCGGCAATGTCTTTGCACCTACCTGTGGCCTTTAAACCTGGCTGCTCTCCTAGCAACAGTTTTAATCTTTTGGCGTGAATTTTCCCTTGATAGTGTGACTCAGCCACGACTGCCGAAGTAAAGGACATGTTACAGAGAGTGCAGCATTTGTTCTTATCCACTGAATCATCGTCGCTGCCCTGGAAGGTGAGAAGGAAGAACCAGGGAGTTAGCTAGGAGCCGTCTCCAAGGCAGCAAGCAAGGTGGCAGGCAAAGTTCAATTCGAGTAGAGTTTGGGGCCAGATTTTGATGGCTCCAGCATTTTGGGATCCATTTCAGATGTCCAGTTGAAATCACCAGATCTCCGAAAGGACTTTGAATGGGACAAAGGTGCATTTACATAGGGTGACCATAGGGAAAGGAGGACAGGGCTCCTGTATCTTTAACAGTATATAGAGAAGGGAATTTCAGCAGGTGTCATTTGTATGCATGCAGCACCTGGTGAAATCCCCTCTTCATCACAACAGTTAAAGCTGCAAGAGCTATACTACACTGACCAGATACAAAAGAGGGCAGGGCTCCTGCAGTTTTAACTGTTGTGATGAAGAGGGAAATTTCACCAGGTACTGCATGCATACAAATGACACATGCTGAAATTCCCTTCTCTATATACTGTGAAAGGTACAGGAGCCCTGTCCTCTTTTCCATAGGGTCATCTTAATTTACATCCAGAGAGTGTAAACTGAGGCTAGCGAGCCGAATCCTGCCCATCTGATCTTCCAGTCCCATCCTCTGGGATTCACCAGATGGCTCTGCCCCTGTCTGCTGGCTCCAACCCCTTTGCCCCCAATGTGTTTGGAAGTATCTGCTGAGACCACCTGGCCATAGGAGTCTACTCCACCATTAGAGTGCAATCCTAGGCATGTTTAAACAGAACAGAAGTCCTATAATTCCCAGCATGCCCCAATCTAACCCTGCATGGAATTGTGCCCTAATGGCCAGGGGTATGCTGGAAGTTGTAGGACTTTTGTTCTATCTGAACATGCATAGGATAGAGCACCTAGACTTATTATCATCAGGAATGATCTCAGACTTAGATTGGTTGTCTGAGAGTGCTACATCATTCTGCAATGAGGAAAAAAGGGAATTACTGTTGTTCTTCAGTACAGACGTGTCACAAGTTTTTGAAAATCCAAAATGCCACTTGTGTCTAGATCTGTGGGCAAGGAACACGGAGGTGGGGTGGGATATTCTTGGTTTGAGGGACGTTATTCTTAGCTGATTCCCCGGCTAGCAGCATACTAATGAAAAGGTTATCCATTGTTATCGCTCACTGGGGACTCTGCAAATGGGTTGTTAGTTTATCTACCACTGTCTGGCCTAGATTTTGAGCTGCGGGGATGCCCTTATATGTGTCAGCATCAACAAGATGTGATGGTTTGGGACCGTAGCTACATCAGAATTGTATGTCTTACTTAGGACAGTATATATTGCCTTATTGGGTACCTTCTACTGAATGGCACTAATTGTAAAGATAAACACATCAGTCGTTCACAAAATGAAGGAACCTCCCCTAGAGTGGCCAGATGTCTACTTTACAAAGGACAGCCCTCTCTTTGAAGAGCTGTTAGAGGAAAATCCTCTTTGAAAGTGGGCTCTATTTGATGGCCTGCCCAGTCCAAGCCCAGTTTAAAGTTAATCTGAGCCCCAAGAAAGGACAGCAGCAGGGACCTTGAAGATGCCCATCTGCAGTTAGCACCTGGGCAGAGGATGGAGCAGCAGGCTCACAGCCCACCTGGTCTCAGACTTCTTCACTATAGCCTATGCATTATATTTCTATTTAAAGGATAGGTATGAATTCTAAATTTGCATTCATTCTAATACATTAGCATAGGCAAATGTTATGCAAATTTCTGTCCTTTCTGTGTCCTCATTTCCTCTATTTGATGGCCTGCCCAGTCCAAGCCCCACTTGAAAACTCACAGTTTCATGCCTAGTGTGGCTGTTTAAGGAACTCTTGAAACTGGTTCTGTCCCTCCAACACACACTAATTTCCAAGCCAAATTAATTAACGTTCCATTTATAATCATTAGCTCTGGCACACTCCAGTTTCTTTAACCTAAATTACTCTTCCACCCCTACTGTGTTACTTCCTCTGATGTATTGACTGTAAAATATATCATATCCATCCCTCTCTCCCTTCCTAGAGCTAAGTCGGGCATACTCTTTTAATCTCTGGCGCTCCTCAGATAGGGATCTCTGCTCTTATGCTTTTTCAGAAGTGTTCGTACATCAACTGTGAAATTCCAGCATTAAGCAGCCTATTTCATATTCAAGACTCAGCTCTCTTAAATCATCACCAAGGCTGCGTTCTGAAGGCAGGGAGGATTTCAAACACGCATCTTGGTATGTCTTTATCAGTCTCCCAACAATTTCACCCGGAGTACCTTTACAAGGAGATAATAGGGCTGACAGCGGATTGAAGAGACAAGAGCTACAGGCTGAGGGATCAAGCGCACGTCACAGCTGATGAACAGCCTAAGCCAAGGGTTTCCAAGTCAGCAGTCAGCGCATCATGCTCTCTAAGAGCTAACGCAGGTAGTGAATGCCGACCAGAAGAGAGACAAAGGCTGAATTCAGACGACACAATAAGCAACTGGGGGGTGGAGAACAATGGTCAGTTGTATTGACTATCATGTCGTCCGAATGCTGCCATAGTCAACTCAGCACTGTTCCTAATCCACACCACAGTTGATTATTTATTACCATGTTGTGTGGGGAGTATCCCCTGGATGAACAGCTGTAAAGTTGATTATTACCCCACCATTGACTATCGTGTTGTCCAAATTCAGCCAAAGAGACAACCGGAGGGAGGGAACCCCTGGTTTCACAGAAGTACAATAAAAAAGAGCCCTCAAGGGGGCTGCCCCTTCCACCCAAACGCCCCATCAAGAATTGGACATGCTCAGTAGCCATAGAATGTTGAGAGGGTTGAAAAAATGGCGGGTGAGGCGTAGAACACTAAGCATGGAAGATCAGCTGGAAGGAACACTGAGCAGGCGTGTTCCTGTTAGGAGGGAAGATACGCTACAACAATTTGTTACAAGCTGCACTTATATTATACTATTGACAAGCTAGTGGTGTGAAGCCTGGCGTTGCTGTTAGACGGGGTGTGGGTAAGGATGTCACGAGAGTCTGAGGCCATTTCTGCACCAGAGCGGTGTAGAGGGCCGGAGGGGCGGCAAACCTGGAAGTGCCTGCTTCCGGGTTCATTGCTCTAATGCACATGTCATGTGCAACGGCCCAGGTTCCCCCTGGACCATCACATATCGTGGCCGCCATTTCTTTTGATTACACGGAAAGAGCGCAGGAGCGCTCCTCCGCAAAAAGTTTTTTTTAAAAAAAAAACAACAACCTGGTGCATGCAGGCCCCCACCCCCTCCCTGCCTGAAGAGGGTGGCAAAACTGGTGCCACCCCCCTCCCCTGCTGGGCACAGAGCCACGTGGTGCGCTTACTTGTGCAAAAGCGTGGCACCATCCGAGGCCAGCGGCCACATCTTCCACGGTCCCGGGAACTTCCCAGGACCACGGAAAAATTCAGGATTTTTCTGATTTCTGTTTTCCCAGAAAAATCCTGTGCCCACCCTCACTCCCCACCCCTGGGACTCCCTGTGCGACATTTGGACTCACAGGGAGCAGCCGGGGGGCATCCCAGGCAAAGGAAAGGGCCTCAGAAGGGCATGGAGTTCGGCAGACTCCCCCTCCACTCAGCCAAGCTACCGCACTTACTGAACCCCCTGCTCGCCACCCATTTCCCAGCTGAGCCACCACTTTGCATAGAAATGGCGGCTTGTGTTTTACTGCAAATTTAATGTTGCGTAAATGGCATTACAGGAGGAAATGGTGTCTCACTGAGGGGAGGCGGGGCCGGTTGCCACTTGTCAGTGGCTTATCTGGTGGCTCGTGCCATGTATCAAACAGGGGAAGGCAGCAGCAGGGCATGAGTGAGGTCACCCATCCCTATCAGGGTGGGACGATTTGCGGGGACCATGAAAGGGAGGGATATTTTCAGGCAGTGTATGACTCTATTTTTATGCAGTTTATGACTGGAGGGAAAATATTTGGGTTATCTTTCAAAGGCATCAAAATATATTTGTTTCTGTCTGCCTCTCTCTCTCTCTTTCTCTGTGTGTGTGTGTCTTTGTGTGGCTCAATTTGGACAACACGATAGTCAATGGTGGGGTAATAATCAACTTTACAGTTGTTCACCTAGGGGGCACTCCCCACACAACATGGTAATAAATAATCATCTGTGGTGTGGATTAGGATCAGCACTGAGTTGACTATGGCAGCATTCGGGCAACACGATAGTCAATACAACTGATGAATGTTTCCCCCACACCAGTTGTTTATTGTGTTGTCCGAATTGAGCCAGAGTGTGTGTCTGCCTGTCTCTGTCTCTCCGTTTCTGTCACTGGGCCTGTTCAGACAAGACACTAAGGCCTTTTCTCCACCTCCCAGCGTTCTGGGAGGGAGGGGGGAGGCTGTCGCAATATCCTGATCGTGAGAGCCTCCTCCAGTGTACACACGTTGCATGCGACATCTGGGGAGGAAGCAGGGATGTCACGGCTTCCATTGGGGGGGGGGAAGCAGCGGGGCCGGTCACGCAAGGGGAAAGCCCCGCTCCAATGGAAAAGTCAGGCAGAAAAAAAACTTTCCCTCTGAAATCGGCCCCCAAGCCCCCCCCCCCCGCCATCCCAGGGGTGGCAAAATTGCTGCTACCCCATTCCCTGATGGGCACAGAGCCACGCCATGCAGCTCTGTGCCCTTTTCCGGTGCCATGCTTACTCGTGAGTAAGCGGTACCAGGTGGAATGGCCACCCATACTTTCCACAGTCTCAGGATGGTTCCAAGACCTTTGGAAGAATCGGGTTTTCCCAGGGTTTCTATATCCCTGGGGAAACCCATGCACACAGGGAGCACCCAGGGACGACTAAATCATGGTTCACATGACACACTATGTCATAATGTTTAGCTGAAAATACTTAACCACAGTGGCTTAGCATGTCATCTGAACAGGCTGTGTGTGTGTGTGGTTGTGTAGGAAAGTACACAACCTTATTGGGTTCCTGACAATGGAAACCAAGACACCCTCTGTCAAGGCTGTGTGTGTGTGTGTGTTCCTCCATCATGCTTTCTTTTCCCCACGGAACTGTTTGCCCCTCAGAAACTGGCACCAACTGTCTAGTACACTTTACTTAAAAGGTGTCGCTTGACATGACATCAAGGTGTTGTTGTTTTTTTAAAAAATAGTATATCACAGGGCAGTCTGTTCTGATGCAGAACACATGCATGGCATGTGGGGAGTGGGGATTTAACTCTTATTTATTTATTTTTTCTTTAATTTATACTCCACCTGTCTCCCAGGAAATGGCACTCCAGGCAGACAACAACAATATAAGGCAACATTTAAGATAGAAACACAACTAAACAACAATAGAACAATTATATATATATATATATATATATATTTAAAAAACCAGTTAAAAATACAACAATAGAAAAAGATCACCTAATCCAAAAGTTTACATATGAAAAGTCTGCTTGAATAAAAATGCCTTGGCCTGCCAGGAGCAGGACAGCAGAGGAGGCCTGACCTAGGCCTAATCCACACCAAGCAGGATATAGCACTATGAAAGCGGTACGTAAAAGGCAGGAGCCACACTACTGCTTTATAGCGGTATTGAAGTGCATTGACAACTGTTGGTCCCATTGACACATGCCATATACCGCTTTCATAATGCAATATTCTGCTTGGTGTAGATTCTGCCCCAGCTTCCCTCAGCAGGGAGTTCCAGAGCCTAGAAGATTCCACAGTTTCCCCACCCCCAACCCCTACGATCTGGGGAAAAACCTGGAACTGCAAGCAAAAAATAACAATACTTTGAAAAAACCCTCCCATTGACACCAATGGGAACTTTCTTTTACTATAGGTTTTTTTCCTGCCTGGAGGAGGCTATTTCTTTCAGGATCATGGGGGATGAGGGTAAGGTTAATGCTCCTCTCCCCTTATGCTATGGTTCTGATCTGACTCGGGGTGGGCACACTTTGTTTTAATTGAAAGACAAATCTTGATGTTGTTTCCAGCACATCAAGATTCCGGCCTTGAGGGTACAACTCCTTTGAACCAGGAAGTCTCAGATAGCTATTATGGTTCATTGGAAGAGCTCTCGCTTTCTTTGCTTCTGTTGACATCTCTATTTTATGTTCTGCACAGTACAAATAAACGTGCAAATTAATTATGCGCTTGCTAATGCCACAGGCTGGAGCCCCGAATAGTTGTATTCAGCGAAATCAATGAAAGGAACACATTTGGGTGAGGAAATGGGAAGTGTCGCTGCGCAGGCAGGCAGGAAGGAAAGAAGAAAGAAGAGAAGAACGAAAAATAGGGAAGCTGGGTTTTTTCATCCATAATGTGGCGAAATTGTAGGGTGAACATAATTCTTACAGGAAATGATTTGGGATGTGCAAATGAGCAAAACCTGACTTCCCGGAAGTTCTCCAAATTCCATCTTGCAAATCATTCCGACTCAAATCCATAACAGATTCTGAGCATTGTATTTTTTTTTCTTGCTGCATGAAAATCTGTGCTCATTTCCATGTGTAATTTTTTCCAAAAGTACATATCAATTATGTGCTTTTCTTTGAAATGCATGCATTCTGTTCCCATGATGAAAGCACATGTACATATTTTTAAAGGTCTGGAGGTTTTCTGTTGGATGCGGTATCCCTGAGAGGAGTAGTTTCATTTCTCCAGTTAAGGTTCATTTCCTGAAAGTAGGAACTTTACTTTCTGTTTGGGGGAAGGGGTATGAGAGAGAGAGAGAGAGAGAGAGAGAGAGAGAGAGAGGCCAAACCAGGGCCAGGCCAGGGCCAGAGGAAGGACAGAGCCAGGCAAAGACAAGGCCTTAAAGAAGGAGCAGAAAGAAGCAGATTAGGGTAAAAGAAACGGTGTTTATGCAACCTTTATTTTCTATCAATGCCTTTGTACCATGCAGCTCTATTCAGAAAAACCTTTAGTTGTAACTTGCTTGTTTTACATTATACTAGTAAACTGTTGTGTAGGCTGACCAGATAAAATCCAGGTCAGGGCTCATGTAACTTTAACAGTTGTAGAGAAAAGGGAATTTCAGCCAGTGTCATTTGTATGCAATTAGTTCCTGGTGAAATCCCCTCTTCATCACAACAGTTAAAGATGCAGGCACTATACTAGAGTGACCGTATACAAAAGAAGGCAGGGCCCCTGCAACTTTAACTGTTGTGATGAAGAGGGAATTTCACCAGGAACTAAGGTCACCCTACTGTTGTGCTTAGCCACAAGCAGCTACAGCTATAGTTGTGGGGTGTGGAGTATTACACACCCCAATGCCTACAGCCTAAACCTCACATTATTGGGAAGGGGAAGGTAAAAAGATGGAAGATGGGGCTCTGAATGACGCATAGATCCTTAAAGAGTTTCTCAGGCAATCCGGGTCATAGAAGGATCCCTGCCGGAGCATCTGAGTAGATTTGGGAGTCTTGGGACTCCTTCGCATCTTGACCCCCAGACCCTGCTTGTTGAGCTGCGGCACACTTATACGCAGGCTCACCAAGCACCTTGCATCTTAGTGAGCACCCAGTGGGGCAGCCCGCCCCCTTGCCATTTTGCACAATATGGGAATATTTGGGAAAGGCCATGTGGCGCAAACGGCCTCTGTAAAGCATTCACGCCTATTGTGTTGCGTAAGTGGCCACTTTGCGGCCACCATTTATGCAACATGACTTTCCTGGATAGTCCCGAGCAGCCATTTTGTACAAAATGGCTGCTCATAAGGAGCCGTGGGCAGTCGCCTGGCCTCGTCGGGCACTTGACAAGGCCACGAGAAGCTGGTGTGACACCGTGGACTGGAGCAAGCGCAAGTAGCGGTTTGTTGAGAGGCTGCCGAAAATGGGTGGAGGTGAGTCTGTCCAGCCTTACTACAATGGGAACGAGGCCGCAGGAGGAGGGTCTCTCCAGGAGACAGTGGCTCAGAGGCATCTCCTTACAGCAGTGCCAATTAATGAGGGCAGAGCAAAGGCATCCTGTGAGGTGCAGCAACTGCCTAAGAGGTGGGTTTCCCTACCAGGATCAGATGTCTGATTCTGACGTTCAGTGGCCCTTCCCCTGTATTTAAGACAGCACCGTTAGCAGTAGTCCTTGCTAGAGACCCCCCTTAGATAACCTGAAAAGTTCCCCTGTGTGGTATTAGACTTCCTGAATTTAATGGGATTAATGCTGCCAGTTCCTCATTCCACTGTTTGTGATTTTATTTTGCTGATCACGAACTGAGCCTAGTTCAACTCTGGTGTTGAGAAGCATAATCTATAGATCTTTACTGGAGCTATAAAGGTCTAAATCTATTCTCTAGAATTATGGCAATAAATGGTTTTGCAGTGAACTGGGCTTCATCCCTGGGAAGTCAAGACCCGATACACATGATAGTTCCGGGGGGCGGCAGTGGCGGGGAAATGCCCTATACATCCAGGAACAAAATATCTTTGGCCAGTTCTGATGGCTACAGTAGGGCTGTCCAAAAATGCCCTCTTGCTGGGCTATAGGATTCAGCACCGTGGATAGGTTCAGCACCTTGGTTAGAGTTCTGACTGGTTCTGACTGAAACCCAGAGTGGATTCACCACCCCATTGACATCAGAACCACTCTACTGTCTCTTCCCTACTGTATTCACATGTATCATATTTCTATTTTAATTATAGTAATTACTTTTTCCAAATTTGCATTTAGACATATGAAATAGCATTTTGGTGGCCAGTCCTAGAAGTTACCAGATCATGGGTAACTGTGGGCAGGCAAACTCTGTCCAGGAGAGAAGCTGTAGCTAGCTCAAATTGTTGAAAGATTGTGATGTATGGATTACTAAGGTAATATATGTGATGCTCTTTGTAGATTTGAGAAATGTTCTGTATGACTGGTACATATTTTTGATGATCAGGAAATAAGAACATTAGAAGTTCCCTGCTGGATCAGAGCACTCTGTTCACACAGTGACCAACCAGCTTTTGGCCAGGGACCAACAAAGCAGGACATGGTGCAACAGCACCTCCACCCATGTTCCCTAGCAACTGGTGCATATAGACTTACTGCCTCAGATACTGGAGGTAGCACATAGCCATCAGGACTAGTAGCCGTTGATAGCCTTCTCCTCCAGGAATTTATCCAACCCCGTTTTGAAGCCATCCAAATTGGTGGCCGTCACCACATCTTGTGGTTGAGAATTCCTCTGTGTGAAGAAGTCCTTCCTATCTTTTGTCCTGAATCTCCCAGCAATCAACTTCATGGGATGACCCCATTGGGTTCTAGTATTATGGGAGAGGGAGAAAAATGTCTCCCTCTCCACATTCTCCACACCATGCATGATTTTGTACACCTCTATCAAGTCTCCCCTTAGCCTCCTTTTTTCCAAGCTAAACAATCCCAGCTGTTGTAACCTTCCCTTATAGGGGAGATGCTCTAGCCCCTTGACCGTTTTAGTTGCCCTTTTCTGCCCTTTTTCCAGCTCTATAATAACTTTTGTTAGAGGTGGTGACCAGCACTGTACACAGTATTCTAAGTGCGATCACACCATAGATTAGGATGCATATTCTAAAGTCCTTTGTTCACCCTGAAAACATAGGGGCTAGAAACATTACAAAAATGTGTTTATCTGGTATTCCTCTTGGTTTGTGCTGTGTCTGTGTGTGATTGTGTGTTACTACCTATCAGATAGACAAACTGGTCCTAATATGTGTATTTAATAGTAACCCCAATGGAATGCCATGCTACTTACTCACAAGAAGCGTGGGCAGAGAATTGCAGCCCTAAGCCTAATGCCAAAATGTCAGCCTGTCTCCATGTTTGCTTGCTGTGTGCAGCGTGAACTGATCTGATGGGTACTTCATTACTGGCACCCAATGCTTGTGCAAAGAGTCCGGCAGACTCGGAGCTATTTTTAGCAGTGAAGTTGCCACTGGGTCTAATTAGCTTGCCTGGCACAATTCAATTCTGCTATCGGTTTACCAGGAAGATTTATTAATAAGGGTTGCTAAAAGTCCCCCGGTGTGCAATGCCCCTTTTTTATTTTCTTATTTTCATTGCTGTTAGAGCACCAATGATCACATTGCACATTCTTTGCCTTCGACACATTTGCTGTGCTGCGTCGTTGTCACACAGAAAACTTCATAGAATCATAGAATCGTAGAGTTGAAAGGGACCTGTAAGGCCACTGAGTCCAACCCCCTGCTCAATGCAGGAATCCACCTTAAAGCATCCCTGACAGGTGGCTGTCCAGCTGCCTCTTGAATGTGTCTAGTGTAGGAGAGCCCACAACCTCCCTAGGTCATTTGTTCCATTGTCGTACTGCTCTAACAGTCAGGAAGTTTTTCCTGCTGTCCAGCTGGAATCTGGCTTCCTGCAACTTTAGCCCATTATTCCATGTCCTGCATTCTGGGATGATCGAGAAGGGATCCGCAGCCCTTGTGTTATGCAAAACAGGATTATACTCCAAGGTCCTTGCACATCAATAACTTATGGGCTCACCCAACACATGTTTACTTGGGAGCAAATCTGGCTGAGCGAAACGGCTAGGACTGCAGTCTAAGGTGATGGTTGAAATACCCCCTCCAGCCCCCTCCAAGGATGGCTCAAACTATATTGCTGCCCTAAGTGGAAATGAATTTTGATTCTCTCACTGCCCTTCATACTTGTATGTGGGATTGTAATGGATTTGCATGCCCTCAGGGGGATATCATCGAGGAATTGTGAGGGATGGGACATGGCTAGCGATGTCATGGGGGCTAGGAAGGATGAGCTTTAGAGGCTTCAAAATACTCGGCCCAGCTAGAAATGGGGAGAAATTGGTTCCATTCACATATTTGAACCACTATGTGCACTGAAACTCGGTTTTCTTGTGAAATTCACACCCACATTTTGCGATGGCGTTCTCCAATCCAAAATACATACGAAGATGCTCACTTTAGGGAAAATAACGTTGAAAATGCATTGTACAAGGAAAATTGCTTTCAAAAATGTATGTGAGGTGAAGCTGCATCCAAAACGGCATGTGCCGGGAGAAATGTGCACGAACAGGCTTATAAGTCTTCACGCATTTTTTTTTTTAAAGAAATCTCAAAGTTTGGGTCAAGCCAAATTTAAGACTGGAAAAATAAGAAATGGAGAGAAACCAAGAGTGATAGATTCATCCAACCCTAGTCTCCGCTCAGTGGAGGCTAGTGGCTTCAATTTCTGTTGGGCTCTGAATCCATTCCGTGGTTCAGTCAGAACCAGCCCGAACTCTAAAGGAGCTGTCCAAGGAGCTGATCCTAGATTTCTGGTGGTACAGAGTTCTAAAGGAACCATGCAAGGTGCTGAACCCATGTCCCCAAATTTATTTATTTATTTATTTATTATAGCACTTTTATCCCGCCCTTTAGCCAAAAAACGCTCTCAAGTTGGCTTACAAAATTGTTTCTTAAGACAAATTAGGTTTAGGACCTTGGATGCTCCTTTAGAGTTCAGACTGGTTCTGATTGAAACCTGGAGTGGATTCACCACACCGCTGTCGTCGGAGCCATCAGCTTCCACTGGTTCTGTGTATTGTATGTCCCTCCCCCACCAGATGATGTGCTGCGCAATGTGGATGCATAATTTGCTGTGACTTTCGGTTCCTTTGGTCCAAAATGACCTTTCCCTTTCCTTTACCAAAGTGCAGGTGCATAGCAATGAAACAGGTGATGAGCACAATTGGGGGCATCTTATGGGATGTTTGATTTGAGGTATAGGTAGGGATGTATAAGAAATTAGTTTCAGTTAATTTTTGATCAGGCTCTTATCCAGTTCATACCTTCCGGACCAAGCAATTGACCCAGAGGCAATCTGCAGTCAAAGTCTGCACCTTTCTGAACTTGCAATTTGATTTGTGGACCAGCCCCCAAAATGTGTTTGATAGTATACATACATTTGGAAAATGGACATGAAGAACGTCTACTATTGAAAAATGGGCGTAAATATGTGTTAATCAATGGGAGAAGAGCCAGTGTAGTATAGGGTTGGACTGGGACATGGAAGACCTGGGTTCTAGTCCCCACTCGCCCATGAAGCTCACTGGGTGACTTTGGGCCAGTCAATGACTCTCAGCCTAGCCTACCTCCCAAGGTCATTGTGAGGATAAAATTAAGAGGAGGAGGGCCTGGGTTCCCTGCAAGAGGAAAAAAGGCAGGATATAAATGCAACAATCAATAAAAACAAATAAAGAAAATACATTTTAAAAACGTGCGCAAGTGATGCATACATTTGGAACATCATGCACAAAAATGTGTATGGATTTTCATGTGAAAGGGAACAAATAAACTTGCAATCTGATTCAGACTGCAGTCAGAACAGGCTTTGCGGTAGAATTTGGAGACCTTTGACAAATGTAAATTCTGCTGATTCACACATCCCTAAGTGTAGGTGGCATCCGTAAAGCATGGCACCAAAAGTACCTCGAGGCAATCATTCATCCAATGCATCAAGCTTGCTTTTCATTTCTTTGTTTTGTTATTGATCCACATGGGCGAATTAGGCATGGAATGGCTGTGGTGCTATTAAGGCAGGACTTTGGGTCAGAAAGACCAGGAGAGCCTCCAAACGCTGAAAGGTTGGCTCACCGTATTTTGAAGTAAGTCAAGACACATCAACATCTAAAGGGCTGTGTGAGCTTCACACCGTTAAATCCAGAGTCTAAGATTAGCTGACTGCACCACTGAGGAATGGACTGCATGCTCCAGTCCAGAACTGTAGAACATCTTAAAGCAGAATTCAAGTGGAGGAGAATTCAGTACAAGTTCACAGGACCCAAAAGGACTGGAATGGGGGATGTGGGATCACCCCGAGGGAACATATGTGTTTAATCACTCTGCATAGGCCTGGGAGCAGCCTCCAACATCCTGGGCCAAGTGACAACGGTCCTGTGTCCTGCGATGGAGCCTCCCTGGCTCATGTAGAACCCTCCCAAGTTACTTGGTCCAAATTTATGTAAGTTAGGAAGTCACCATTGACCTGCTGCTACCAGGCCACTGTTGCCGATAAGCCTGTTGGGTGGGTAGGGGCTACTGGAAGGCAATTTACCACCACCTCTTCTCTAACCTGGAACTGACTCTTCACTTCTGGTGCTTGGCAAGGGTGAGTTCTTCGGACACATCAGTTCCCTTCCTGCATTATCAAAGGAACCTGATTCAAGTCTACCTGAAAGTTTGATTCCCAAGTGTTTCACACCTGGTTTATCTTGCAGCAGACTTGTCTCTCAACTGGGACAAAGACGTGAAAAGGGAACTCTCCTCCTGACAAAAAAAACATGTTTACTGCTCATCAAAAGCTAGTAAGGCAGGAAAAACAAGATGGCGGGGGGAGGGCATGTTCTAAGCAACAGGGGCCATAAAGACTTGTTAGCAGGGAAACATCTTTTTCATGCCCAAGGTGGGTTCTTTTTTTTCTTCCCTTCATTTTATATCAAACTCTACTCTAAGGCCCCAGGGAAAGATTTCAAAGTCATTTCAAAGTTGAGGCACGTTGAGAAATGCTCTGGATTCACAGATGTAATGCTCAAAAGAGCCACCTACGAAGGTCTTCTTTGAAAATCTGACACTTAAAGAGTGTTTCCGCTCTGAGGCTCTCTCTCTCTCTCACACACATACACACACAGAGGCATGCTCAATATCTGTTTGTTTTGTGCTTCGGTGACATGGTTTCTCATCAACCTACTTGCAGAGAGATGCATGCTTTCAAAACAACAACAACAATAACAACAACAACAATAATATCCCCCTGACAAATGAGGTACGTCTTATCCCAAATCATAGCTTTTCCTCTCCCCACCCCATCAACTAATTCTTTGTCTTTATTCAGAAGTCACGTTGAAGATTATGGCAAATGCCTTATGGGAATGTTTGAAAAGAACCTTATCCCTAGCTAAGAGTGCTCTGAGCATTCCTCTTAGCTCACTGAAAAGGCTGACGTAGCGTGCGGCTACTGTGAAATAGGCAAATTCCACATTGGGCATAATGAGAAAAGGAACCAAAACTAAAACTGCCATGATCGCGTTGCCCATATATAAATCCATAGTGGGACCACGCTTGGCATACTATGTTCAATTCTGGTCACCGCATCTCAAAAACGATACTGCCAAATTGGAAATGGTGCAGAAAAGGGTAAATGACCAAGGCGCTGGAACAACTTCCCCATGAGTAAATGGTACAACATCAGAGACTGTTCAGCATTTGTATGTATGGGGAGTCATGATAGAGGCATACAAAATTATGAACGGTGCAGAGAAAGTGGATAGGGGAACAGTTTTCTCCTTCTATCCTTGTGTAGCTAGTGGCGTGTTTGGAAGTCCCACCTCCCACATTCATCTGTATATTAGGAGGAATACATAGATCCTATGCATTCACCCACAAACCCTCATTGGTCTGGTACGCGGAGGGACATAAGCCCTGCTGGCACAGGAAGGAATGTACGGGAGACTTGCTCTTGGATCAGGGTGTTTCTATGCCAGGCTTTTTGCCTGGAATCGCCCCTGGCTAATCACATGACGCGCAAGGTCTCCCAGGGGTGGGGGGGATCCCTGGGAAATCCCAATTTTCCTGCAGTCCTGGGAACATCCCAAGATGTGGGAGATGTGGCTGCTTGTTCCGACTGCTGCCAAGCATGGCAGTGGAAATGGGCACAGAGAGCCACACAGCGTGGCTCCGTGCCCATCAGGGGAGGGGGGCAAGTTCACAGTCTCCAGGATGGCAGGGGAGCCCCCCCCCAATTTCAGGTGGGCTTTTTAAAAAAAAAACTTACCCTTCCTCATTGGAGTGCAAGTGCGCTCTTCGCGGATCAAAAAGCAACACAAAAAAAAGGTGCCAGCGACTGTGACGGCCCGGGAGGAAGCCGTGTCATCGCACTTCCTATGTAGATTCCAGCAACAATCCCGGAAGCAGGTACTTCAGGGATCATCGCCCCTCTCTCCCTCTACACCCCTATGGTGTAGAAAGGGCCTCAGTCCACCCTGGCTTTGAGACACCATGTTGCAAAAAGATTGCACCTGTTCCTTGTTTTCCCAAGCCACAGACATGCATTGTTAATGTAGAGGAGGGAGGCACGAATGAACTGGAAGCTTCAACAAGCTGCCCGTGCCATGGAGGTTTCCTAATGCACTTCAGAAGCAAGGCCAGATAATACTGAACTCTAATATCCATAGCAGGGGAAGGAGTTTAGAGAAGGCCAATTTTGGAAGCAATCCAAATTTACAAACTGGCTTCCTTGTTCGTGGAGCTGCAGGGGGTGTACAAATGGCTAGCTGTTGGGCCATGGGCAGCCGTCCGAGTTGAGCCGGAGACAAGCCTATAGTGATGCCTGAAGGACAAAACAGGAGTCAGGATGGAGGAGGAAGCCAGAAGAACTATCAAAGATGCAGATCTATCCCAGAGCTCAAGTTGCCCTTACGGCTCAAGCAAAGCTTAAATGGAACGGGAAGCTCTCTTATACTCCTTCCTGTCCAGCAGGATATAATGGGCGGCCTGAGTGGGCGGAGTCAGACCAGGGCCTGAGGGTACCTCCCCGAGAAGCTGCCACCTGCAGTTCAGAGGTTCACCACATGGGGCAGCTACACAGAGCTCCAGCCACTCTCAACAGCCCCCCCTCCATTTTGTCAAAACTTATTCACTGCCTAAGAATTCTTTCCAGCCCAGCATCGATTCATTAAAATTTCATTGTGTTACTTTCCCCCTCTGCCATGCCACGACCGTCTGTCTTCCTGTGATTCCATACCCATGTCTAGACAGTCCATTAATTCACAGAGCCCCCCCCCCTTTTTTAAAATAACATCCTACAACTTCAAAGCAAATCTTGTACAGCCTGGAGAATGAACTGGAGCAGTTAGACGGGTTTCTGGATGAGTTGCTGCGAGGTGTATGGGAGGGGCTCATGAAAGGCGAAGGAGCTGCAGGCAGTCGGCCTGAACATGCCCCTCAAGCAACCAGAGGGTGGGTGGAATGAAATATTTCAACGGCTGCACAAAGGAACGTCTTCATTTCCAAACTTTCGCTAGGAGCGGGGTTGTCTGAGATGCTGAAGAAGCAGGCATGACTGCCGAATTGCTGAAGTACGACAGTACAGACCTCATTTTTATCTTTCTGAGAGCAGGCAGCAAACACACACACACAAAGACTATGCTGCTAGCTGAGGTGGCTTTGAGAAAAGATGAGACAAATGGACGACAGCTACATGATCTATGATGGCCCTTCCAACTCTCTGAGGGCCAAATTCACAGCGGGTTCCATGTCCCAGAACGCGGTCTGAAGGCAAATGAGGAAGCCACCTTGCTGAAGCTAAGGATGTTTCTACACCAGGATGCCCCCTGGCTGGTCCCTGTGAGTCCACATGATGCCCAGGGACCCCCAGGGGCGGGAGGGTGGCCACGGGATTTGCCAGGGATAACAGATCGCTGGAAAATCCTGAATCTTCCGTGGTCCCGGGAAGTTCCTGGGTGCTGCCACGCTTACCCCAGGAGGGCCGGGAGGAGGGGTGGAGGCCTGATCACGTGGGTTTCTTTTTTAAAAAAAAGCTTACCTTTTGCAGAGGAGCGCATGTGCGCACTTCCACATTGAAAAACCTACAAAATGGTGGGCATGATGTGCGATGACCCGGGAGGAAGCCGGGATGTCGTGCCCATCATGTGGACTCCAGCGACGATCCCAGCACCTCCCGCCCTCTACACCCTTATGGTGTAGAAAGCGCCTAAGCAGGTCTGGATCCGGGCAGTGCTTGGAGGGGCGACTGCTTGGAATCCCCCTTTAGTTCCACCATGGAAGAAAGGTGGGATAGAAATGCAACCAATCAATCAATAAATACAGTGCAATTTCAGAGAACCCTTTGAAGGCCATATTACAGTAATGGGAGAGACCACATGCGTAAATGTGGGACCAAAAGACTTGCACGGAAGGAGAGCATGAGAGGCCATTGCCTCCACTGAGAAAGAGCGGTACAGTTGCTCAGCCCTGGCGGTCCCCTCCTGGCTCCCTTCCTGATGCTGCCACTGCTGAGCAACTGTGCCTTCCTGCGAGGGACATGGTTGCTCAATGGTGATTGTTATAATTTAAATAGAAGTGCAATACATCTCACCAATGGTGAGGAACCCTGTGAGAGGTGACCAGTCTGGTGTCCAGGTGCATCTTCAAGGCCCAGTTCTTTCTTTGGAAGTTTCTTTATCTTTCTACCAGTATCGGGCTGGGCAGCCCTTCAAATACAGGACACTTTCCGAATCAAGGACCATCCTCCATAGAAGAGGACACTTGGATGCCCCAAGAAAATGATACATCTTTACTCTGTCTCCCCGACCCAGTTGATATAAAGGCTCAAACTGGGAGCCAAGGAGGCCTCCTGAGAGGTGTTCTACCTTCCCCTTGCAAATTCTTGCATCTCCACAGGAAGCCCATTTCACGCCGGGATAAAACTATCTCTACCACAGCAGCATCTGCTCACTTAGCTATTTGTGTCTCCGTGGCAATTATTTACTGCCCCGTTTGTGTCCTCAACAAAATTTATCAGCGAGGGTTTTATGATCGCATTAAGATCACATCATGCCAGAGGTATTTGGCTTTGTGCTCCAATTTCGATGTATTGCAAGGGACAACTGCAGACCGTAAATCTCGTCACCGAAAGCTTAAGCATTGACAGCTCTGGGAGGGGTGGGGGGGCATCTTCCTTTAAAAGCTTCCGATGCATCAGGGCAGCACCCAAATATTCTGGGGGAAAATGTTTTGGATTAGATCAAGAATCTGCCTTTGGCAAGAGGAAGGGCTCCGCTCGTGGAAAGTCCTTCTACCTCATTTTTGTGGATTCTCCATCTACCCCACCCCACAGCTCATGCCTTTTAGCAGGGTCTCCTGAATTAGGGGTGAGTGAACTCACTTGCACCAAGCTCAGACAGTGCTTGCCCCCCAAGCTGCATTTATCCACCCCTGCTTGCCGGGCTGCGCAAGCCTCTACTAATGGCGTATTCTTACCTTTACCTATGCATCAATGGGGCCTTTAAGGTCACCACTGGTACAGGGGGGAATGCGCAATTTAAGGAAACTCCCAAAAATGTGCACTTCCCCCGTTGCGTCAATGGCGACCGCCATTGATGCAGAAGGGGTACGAGTGCAATTTTGGAGCATGGGTAAGCGGCTGCTGAATGTGGGGGTCTGCCGGGTTTCCCGACCCAGTCAGGCGCTCGTGAGAACCCTATTTCTGATGCACTGTGTAGCATTTTCTGGGAAAGATGGGGAGGTGAAATCTGCATCTCATCCTTTGTGCACCTATTCACCTTTCCCTAATCCGGTCGGCTGACATTGTTGTCCCTGGATGCTGTTTTTGCTTGAATTGTCATTTCCCCTTGCCGTGTCTTTCTCTTTCCTGGATTAGCCACACAGATGATCCCAGCCAATCAGGGAACACATACTGACACGAATGATGTCAGTAAGGGCAAAAGAGACTAGAATGAGGGCAGCACTTTCTACATTAGCCTCAGAGGTGTGGCAGGGTGCACCCCCCCTGACTCCAGTCTTCACCTTTTCCGTTGCAAATCAAGGGCCTCTGCAGAGCCCTACCAGTAGGCAGGGTGAGGCAGTCACCTCAAGCAGCAGATGCTGGGAGGTGGTGGTATGAACCTAAGAACATCAGAAGAGCCCTGCTGGATCAGACCGAGGGTCCATCTAGTCCAGCACTCTGTTCGCACAGTGGCCAACCAGCTATTGATTGGGAACCCACAAGCAGGACATGGGTGCAACAGCACCCTTCCGCCCATGTTCCTGAGCAGCTGGTGCATATAGGTTTTACTGCCTCTAATACTGGAGGTAGCAAGATATTGGAGAAGTGAACTGTCGGCCACGTGTCCTGATCTGCACCCCCAGTAAGTGGAGTGGATTGGAGAATGTTGTCCCATTGCCAGTGTCGAAGAAGAGTTCAACTCCCAGTCCAGATAGCTTTTGTACTTGGAATGGGAGGGGGCGCCATCTTGTCTTTTGCCTCAAGCAGCAAAATGTCTCAGGGCAGCCCTGGACCTCAGGCATGAAAAGAAGCATATCTTCCCCTGTACTCCCTCCCTCCCTCCCTCCCTCCCTCCCTCCCTCCCTCCCTCTCTCTCTCTCTCTCTCTCTCTCTCTCTCTCTCTCTCTTTGTGCTCAGAGAGTGTTGTGTGTGTGTGTGTGTGGGGGGGAACTTCCCTTGCCTGAACCTAACTGGTGTTTAAGCAGCCCCAGCAGGCTTGACAGCTGCCCAGCCCCGTCTCCCACGGCCTCCAGGACATCTGGGCGACATGTCAGTAGGGAGGAAGCCTCTCCATCGCCTACACGTTGGAGACACACCTCCCAATCTCCTTCCGAATCTTGCCATCTGCATTACCAGGGCAACCCCAGTGTTGCCCCACTATTCCCCAGCAGGGAGTAGGGAGGAAGGGTGGACGGATCTGTCAGTTTTGCCTTCACCCACATTCCTCCCCCACCTTAGGTTCCTCCTATCCGATTTTGCAAAGGGATTGGAAATGGTTGGGTCGGTTCTTCTTAAACAAGCCAATTGAAAGAAATTCTCATCCATCCCCAAGTGAAATGTTGGAGAATTCATTCGGTCCAAGGCCCTTTCTAGACCTCCCGGCATTCCAGGAGGGAGGGGGAGACTCTCGCGATATCCTCATCGTGAGAGCATCCCCCAGCACACACATGTGGCGCGTAACATCCCAGAAGGAAATGGGATGTTGCACCCACCATTTTTTTAGGGCCCAAGGAGGGAGCGCATGTGCGCTCCAGCGCCAAAAGTAAGTAAAAAAAAACCCTGCAAAATCGCCCCCACCCCCCTCCCTGCCATCCCAGGAGTGGTGAAATTGCTGCCACCCCCTCCCTTGATGGGCATGGAGCCACGCGGTACAACTCCGTGCCCATTTCTGGTGCCACGCTTACTCGTGAGCAAGTGTGGCACCAGATGGGACAGGTGACCACATCTCCCGCAGTCTCGGGAATTCCTTATCCTTGCGAAAACCCATGTCCATTCCCCCCTACCCCCGGGAGTCCTTGTGCGCACAGGGACCATTCAGGGGCAGTCCTGGTAAAAAAAAAAGGCCAGTGTAGAAACGCCCCAAGTTTCAGTTATTCAGATCACACATTTCTCTGAATTTTGTAATGTATTCCTAAGGATGTCACCAGCACTCGACTGGTCCATGGTGTGTTCACGAGCCCACTCTGCAAGCGCCTGGCAGCCGAACGAATGCCCGGCAGCCGTCTGCCCTGGTCCAGAGCCTCCTTGATAGTGCACAGTGGAGGCTCTAGAAATTGCAAATCTCCTACCTTGTGTAAATGATAAAGGCCCCACTTACACAAGGTAGGAAATAGACAATTTCTGGAGCCTCCATTGTACACAACGATGGAGACTTCAGAAATGAGGTAATCCCCATGTTGCATAAACGGCAGCTGTTAAGGCCCCATTTACACAAGATTAAAGGCAAGAACACTCTGTTCACACCTTCAGTCTTGTATCAACAGGGCTTTTACAGCCACCATTTACACAACGTAGGTGATATGCGATTTCCAGAGCCTCCATTGTGCACAATACCGGAGGCTCCCAGCTAGGGCCGATGGGCTCGCAGCCCTAAGATCATCCTCAGGGGTCCTTCTCCGTGAGCTCCTGCCAAGGGACGTGAGACAGGTGGCTACCAGGAGGAGGGCCTTCTCTGCTGTGGCACCCTGGCTGTGGAATGAGCTCCCCAGAGAGGTCCACCTGGCATCTACATTATACTCCTTTAGACACCAGGTGAAGACCTTTTTATATTTACAGTGTGTTTTAACAATTCATCAGTTTGATTTTTAACCTGCTGTTTAAACTTGTATTTTAAATCCCTATCAATTTCAGCATGGCTGCTCGGTGTTTTGTCCTGGTTGTGCTTTTATACTGTATTTTAAATTATGTTTTCATACTGTCATCGTTTTATATTTTGAATGGTTTTTATGGTTTTCATTTTTGTAAACTGCCCAGAGAGCTTTGGCTATTGGGTGGTATAGAAATGCAGTAAATAAAGAAATAAATATTGTGCGCTTGCTGAGCTGTAAAGAAGGTCACGCAGTGCCACGGGGGGAGGGGCAGCAGCAAGGCCAAGGGTCCGACAGAGCCGGATATGGGTGAGTCCATCCATTTCTATGTGTTGTTCTGCTCAAAAAACTGCATACAATGTGTGTGTGTGTAAAATTCTGTAAAATTAATATTGTACAGAAAACGTGTAAAATAACACATAGTTTCAGGGGAAATCCCTACAAAAATGTGTACTTTAGGGGGAAACGTGTACAATTTAAAAGGCAAATTTTCACATACATTTTTTGAAAATATGTAATCGTAGAAAAGGGGATGGACGTATGATTGAGCACAGATGTACCTGGTGCAGATCGGAAATAGGCTGACCTGGCCATCCCTAGCAGTGAGTCCTTCTTTATCGGGCGTGGCCGAGGGATCTTGACATTGTTGGCACTCAACAGGATTACTGAAGAAGAGAACTCCAGGAATCGAATCAGTGGTTGCTAATCTGACCGGATAAAAACTGCTAGGGCTCTGACCGGAGCCGGAACCGGATCCCAAATCTGGAGCAGATTGGGCTGATCTCCCTCCCCTCAATTGCCCTGCTTACCTGCAGCCTCCTCCGTGTTGTCCCCCATCATCCTGCCTCTTCGATGTCTGCTGGCCACTTTCTCACTCGTGCCGAGTGATGACATCACCCGGAGCAAGCAGGAAAGCGGTCGGCCGACATCGAGGAGGCAGGATGACGTGGAGGAGGCTGCAGTTAAGCAGGGCGATTGGAGGGAGGGCGGGAGTGGCTCTGCACAGACCCGGAGCAGATCCAGATCCAGATCTAAGGCAGATCAGCTCGGGCCCATTTCTGACACGGGTCAGATCGGGCCCGATCCAGACCTCCCAGAGTGGGATCCAGAGCAGATCGGGGGATCCATGCACAGCCCGAAAAACTGCAGCTCTCAACCTTCCCAAATGTCTTTAAGTGGAAAGGTGAAAGGCATATTTGAAGAAGGAAAGGGTTAGCATTTGCTGCAGCTGTGAAGAGATGCAAAATTTATTCCCCTCACAATGCTATAAAGTCAAGGGACAGATAACTAGTGATGGAGGAGCTCCCTGCGGCTCGCCTTGTAATCTCAGTATTTTCAAGATTCACAGAAGATTCTGAAGGAAAGATTGTGGTTTCTTTTTTCTGAAAGTTCCTTTCTAGCTCATAACAGCAATGGATTACACTCCTAGCCAATCCTTCCCTCCAGTCATGACCTTTCCAAAGCTGGTCTTCGCAAGGTCCTGCTGGATCAGACCAAGAGTCCACCTATTCCAACACTCTGTTCACACAGTGGCCAACCAGCTGTCGACCAGGGACCCACAAGCAGGA
The DNA here is from genome assembly GCA_029215795.1 of Anniella stebbinsi. Lineage (NCBI taxonomy): Eukaryota > Metazoa > Chordata > Lepidosauria > Squamata > Anniellidae > Anniella > Anniella stebbinsi. The sequence continues at coordinate 133,822,961 of JARDYH010000002.1, forward strand.
TACAATGCAATGGCACCCTCCTGCCCATGTTCCCCAGCAACTGGTGTACATATGCCTGCTGCCTCTGATACTGGAGGTAGCACATAGCCATCAGGACTAGAAGCCATTGTTAGACTTCTCCAGGAATTCATCCAACTCCCTTTGAAAGCTATACAAATTGGTGGCCATCGCTACATCTTGTGGTAGGGAATTCCATAGTTTAACTATGCACCCTGTGAAGAAGTCCTTCCTTTTATCTGCCCTGAATCTCCCACCTGTCAGCTTCATGGGATGACCACGATTCTAGTATTTTGAGAGAGGGAGAAAAATGTCTCCCTATCCACATTCTTGCCAACAACTGAGAGTTTCAGATGCAACAGCAGAAGCCAATGGGAAAGGCTGGTGGCAGAGTCTCATCTTTAAGTCTGGACACTGATGCAAAATATCCATTGCCACTGGGAGTCATGAAAAATGTAGTTCCCAGGGCTTCCCAGCTGATTGGTTGACCTGGGAGGCACTGAAACATGGATTTCCCATGTTTCCTGGTATTAATTGACCTTCAGTGAAAGTGTACAAGTGTTAAAGTGTTAACAGCCTCCTCCATGGCTATCAGCAGTCCTGCGCACAGTGTCTACTCCCCCCTTTGCAAGGGTAAGTTCTGGGAAACAAGGGAACCAGCAGTGAGGCGGGCAGGAGCCAAGCAAGCCCATTATGACATGAGCCTGAAATTCAGGAGTGTTTCAGCTCAACTCATAATCATGGAATCATAGAGTTGGAGGGAATCTCAGGGATCATCTAGTCCACCCCCTGCTCAATGCAGGCTCTGCATTGCAGGGTGCAGCTATAGCATCCCTGACAGGTGCCCATCTGGCCTCTGCTTAAATGCCTCCAGCAAAGAAGAACCCACCACCTCCATAGACAATCTGTTCCACTATTCAACAGCTGGGCAGCTCTCCCTGTTCCACCTAATGTTTAGTTGAAATCTGCTTTCCCACAATACTCTAGGAATGTTGGAGAAATCAGATGAGTTCAGATTCCTTTGAATCTGACTCACAGATTCTGCAGCTGACCGGCTTTTCTCAAGTAGCCCAGATACCACACTTGCAGAGAGGTTTTTCCTCTTCTGGAATTTTACGCAAATTTTATTATAGAGAAATACATTTAAAAAATAATTTAAAAAAAAAAACATTGGCTGAAAATGTACATTTCTCCCATAAGCTAAAGCATGAAAATGGCCTTTTGGGAGGGATTTGTACATGGAGCGGGGGGGGGGGGGGAGAGAGAGATTTGTACATTTTAATGGGGCTCTATGAATTTTCGCCAGTGCAAATTTGCACAAATCCAAATTTGGTAAACTGTAAAAAACCCAAAACCCAATCTTTGTTTCTATGGTGTTGGCTCCTAGCTTTGTGCCATCTGCAGATTTCATAAGCAAACCCTCTTCATCCTCATCAAAGTCATTTATTAAAAATGTGAACAGTGTAGAGTCTAGGACAGAGTTCTGCCACTCTCCACTTGAAACCTCCCTTATTGAAGAAGCTTGGTGTTTTCTGAATTGCAGGAATTCATTTCTGAACACCCCACTCCCTGCATTCCAAGGTTCAATGCCCTATCTATCTATCTATCTATCTTGTGTGAGTCTTACACTTTTTAAGGAGGGATGATCAATGATCTTAGTGAAATAAATATACTTTTGTAACCACTAAATAAATATTAGCAAGTACGACCTTCCATATTCAGCTCAGTAGTAAAGGTTAATTAGGAAATGAATTTGAATGGTGTGATTTATATTCCAAAATGTACAACAAGAAGAACCCTAAACAACATGCTTAATTGTGAGGTGGTTGCTGAAAATATTCATTATTTTTGCTCCCAGATATTTCATGTGGATGGCTGTTGGAAAGTGACCCCTAATAAAGAGCTGGTTTCTAAATTGAGATTATGGGACTGCAAGGTACATAGGTAAGAAGGACAGAAGGAAGGAAAGAAAAAAGTCACATTCAGAACCATCATACCTAGTAGGGGTGTGCACGGACCCCCCGGATCGGATCGGGACCCGGATCGGGACCTCCAATTTTGTCCCGGACCGGTTCGGACAAAATCGGAGGCCCCCCGGACCGGATCGAGTCCGATCCCGACCCAAAAATCGTACATTTTTGGATCGGCCGCCATTTTTTTCCCCATAGACTTGCATTGCAATGCAAGTCTATGAGGAAAAAATGGCGGCGGGTGGGTAAGGGGGGGCCTAACTCCCTCCCCCCCCGGGGCCGTCCGCTGTGGACGGCCCCGGCAGGTAAACCCCCTCCCCCGCGCTCCCTACCCCCCCTGGGGCCGCCTGCTTCCATCCGCTGGCGCCCGCGGGCGCCAGCGGATAGAAGCGGACGGCTCCGGGGGGGGGGTAAGCCCCCTTCCCCGCCACTTACCTTCTCGGCACGTCCGGCGCCGGCGGCTACTACCAGCGGGCTCCGCGGCCTACTCTCAAGTAGCGCGCCGGGTGATGACATCACCCGGCGCGCCACCCTGGAGCAGGCCGCGGAGCCTGCTGGTAGTAGTAGGCGCCGGCGCCGGACGGGAGCCGCCGGGCCGGGCAGGTAAGGGCCCCCCCTCCCCCCCTCCCCCCTCCGCGCGCCCCCTCCTCCCCTCCACGCACCCCCTCCTTACCTTTCCGGCCCGGCGGCTCCCGTCCGGCGCCGGCGCCTACTACTTCCAGCAGGCTCCGCGGCCTGCTCTAGAGTAGCGCGCCGGGTGATGACATCACCCGGCGCGCCATCCTAGAGCAGGCCGCGGAGCCTGCTGGGAGTAGTAGGCGCCGGCGCCGGACGGGAGCCGCCGGGCCGGAAAGGTAAGGGCCCCCCTCCCCCCTCCGCGTGCCCCCTCCTCCCCTCCACGCACCCCCTCCTTACCTTTCCGGCCCGGCGGCTCCCGTCCGGCGCCGGCGCCTACTACTTCCAGCAGGCTCCGCGGCCTGCTCTAGAGTAGCGCGCCGGGTGATGACATCACCCGGCGCGCCATCCTAGAGCAGGCCGCGGAGCCTGCTGGGAGTAGTAGGCGCCGGCGCCGGACGGGAGCCGCCGGGCCGGAAAGGTAAGGGCCCCCCTCCCCCCTCCGCGCGCCCCCTCCTCCCCTCCACGCACCCCCTCCTTACCTTTCCGGCCCGGCGGCTCCCGTCCGGCGCCGGCGCCTACTACTTCCAGCAGGCTCCGCGGCCTGCTCTAGAGTAGCGCGCCGGGTGATGACATCACCCGGCGCGCCATCCTAGAGCAGGCCGCGGAGCCTGCTGGGAATAGTAGGCGCCGGCGCCGGACGGGAGCCGCCGGGCCGGAAAGGTAAGGGCCCCCCTCCCCCCTCCGCGCGCCCCCTCCTCCCCTCCACGCACCCCCTCCTTACCTTTCCGGCCCGGCGGCTCCCGTCCGGCGCCGGCGCCTACTACTTCCAGCAGGCTCCGCGGCCTGCTCTAGAGTAGCGCGCCGGGTGATGACATCACCCGGCGCGCCATCCTAGAGCAGGCCGCGGAGCCTGCTGGGAATAGTAGGCGCCGGCGCCGGACGGGAGCCGCCGGGCCGGAAAGGTAAGGGCCCCCCTCCCCCCTCCGCGCGCCCCCTCCTCCCCTCCACGCACCCCCTCCTTACCTTCCCGGCCCGGTGGCTCCCGTCCGGCGCCGGCGCCTACTACTACCAGCAGGCTCCGCGGCCTGCTCTAGAGTAGCGCGCCGGGTGATGACATCACCCGGCGCGCCACCCTAGAGCAGGCCGCGGAGCCTGCTAGTAGTAGTAGGCTCCGGCGCCGGACGGGAGCCACCGGGCCGAGAAGGTAAGTGCCCCCCTCCTCCCCCCCCCCCCCCGCTGTCCACTTTCATCGGCGGGCGCCCGCTGGCGCCCGCCAATGGAAGCGGCGGTGGGCGCCAGTGGGCGCCCGCCGATCCGCCGATCCGCCGAACCGGTTCGGAGTTTTTTCGGACCGGTTCGGATTGGATCGGCCGATCCAGCTGCGGGATCGGAAATCGGATAATTTATCCGATTTCCCACTGGACCGGACTCGGATCGTGGATCGGGTCCGATCCAGTGCACATCCCTAATACCTAGAACACAATGAACGAAGCATGCAAATGCAGGATCTTCTAGGATTCTCATCTATGGTAAGACGCATCTTGCTCAATAGCTAACTGCCTGCCAGAATACTAGCAAGAGCATTAATGGGCCTGATTCAAAGCTGAGCAGGCTAAAATCCTACTCAGGCATCTCCAAATGTTCACACACCTGTCCAGTGCATTCTGGGTATTGCAGTCCAACAGTCCCCATTGGGCAACTGTTTACAGATGTAGCAATAATACTCACATTTTCTGACCGTAGCTTCTTTGCAGGGCAGCCTCCGTCTAGTGGATGGAGCATATAGTACAGCCGAACTTTGCTCGCATGCTTCCGACTCTGTGCAGGAAAACCAAGAAGTGTGGTTTCAGAGATCAACACTTCCTGAATAGTCAGCAGCAAACAAAATCCTTATGATGAGGATTCCCAAATCTTCCTATCTGTTCCATCTGTGTTTCGCAGTTTGTCAGCTGCATTTCATTCTGCAGGCCACTCATTGGCAGAATCTGGGTCCCCCCCCCATTTCCCAAATTTGCACAAATTCGCATTTCCACAAATTTGGATTTGCCCTTATTCGCAGTTGCAAAAATGTGCAAATCTCCCAAAATGCACAAATCCCCCCCCCCCATGCACATTTTCATGATTTAGCCTATGGGGGAAATGTGCATTTTCAGCATGTGATGTGTGTGTGTGTGTAGAGATATAGATATGGATATGGGTATAGATCTATTAAGTTTTTCTATGACTAAATTTGCTTAAAACTCTGGAAAGTCAAAAACTGGTCCACAAGTCCATGGAATTTGAGCAACTCAGGAAAAGCCAGCCTGGTGCATAAGCCATTGGTCAGATTCATTCTGCATTCCATTGCAGATTTCTCCAACAGCCCTAGCTGAGACCAATTCAGCCCCCCAGGCATGTTGCTCAACCCCATTTGGGGATGGCAAAATAGGGACAAACGTTCTTCGGGATTTTTCAAAGGGAATGCTCACATTTGTGTTTCCCTTTTCTTTCCCACAGACCACTGGACACAGAGGCTGTTGCCACACCAGCCTTTTCAGTTGGGATAGCCCCTGGGTGGTACCTGTTAGTCCAAATTATGCACAGGGATTCCTGGGGGCAGGGGGATGGGCATGGGTATTCCCTGGGATAACGGATCCCTGGGGAAACCCAATTTTTCCGTGGTCCTGGGAACTTCCCAGGACCGCGGGAGATGCGGCCGCCCATCCCGGCAGCTGCCGTGCTTACTCGCAAGTTAGCGTGGCAGCAGAAATGGGCACAGAGCCAAACTGCACGACTCCTTGCCCATCAGGGGAGGGGGTGGCACCAGTTTTGCAACCCCAAGGAGGGCAGGGAAGGGATGGGGGCCCGATTGCTGGAGTGTTTTTTTTAATTTACCTGAGCGCACGAGAGCGTGTGCATGAAACTCTGGGTTCCAAAATGACAGGCACGACAGCATGACGGCCCGGGAGGAAGCAGGATTGTTGCCCTTTTGTCTGGATTAGAGCTCGTTCCCCCCCTCCCTCTACACCCGTACGGTGTAGAAACAGCCAGAGTCAACTCAGGACATTGTGGAGAAAACTTTCTCAGCAACCGCCATCTTTTTTGTGCCAGCAGCCTCTTCCTACCTGTGCCATACAGGTGAGCAGGCTCCCAGTATACCCCCCATCACCCTGTTTGGGGCTTCATCAATTCACTCTCAATTCACTCTCACTACCACTCCAAGGATCACCAATATGAGCCTTTTACTAAACCTCATCTCAGCCTTCTGATATGAGTAAATGTGGATTGTTTGTGACTTATGATAGAATTGTCAGGATACGTAATTCATTCTTGTTCCGTTAGCCATAGAAGGGTGAAGGACGGACCATCGCAGAATTAATTCCCTGCAAATTCCAGCATGAACTGTCCTGATTGGACTGATGTGTTGATTGGAACTTGCAGTCCAATGCTATACATCTTTACTTGGGAGGAAGCCCCATTGAGTTCAATGGTACTCACTCCCAGATAAGTGTGCATATGATTGGATTTTACATTATCTGCTAACTTTTTCACTTCCTGAATATTCAGTGGTTATTCTTGGTCCTGAAATGTATCAAAATCTGTGTTTAAAATGGTTGTTTGTTTTTAAAGGGGAAATCTATTTAGAAGTGTGTATTTTGAAAGAAAATATTTTAGAAACGTGTGCATTTCTTTAAACAGAAAATACATTCAAAATACATGTTTAAATGCAAATTTTCATGCAGTTTTTTCTCTTTAAAAAATGAAGTCACAGAATGTGGAAATGGGATGGAACTAACTTATGAGTGAATACATGTGACAATGGGATGGTCTGGAAATAGAAAGATGCCCCCATCTCTACTTCGGATATTTCGGCAGTCATTGCTAAGGCACTTTTCAAGCACAATTTTGTGACCATGAGGTCTAGAAACTTCCTCTTTCAAAAAGAAAAGAAAGATATCTGAGACTCTCAGGAAATTGAATTCTATGTCTATTTCAACTCCATGGCCGTTTCTACACGAGACGGGTGTAGAGGGAGGGAGGAGCAGCGATCCCAGAAGTAGCTGCTTCCGGGATTGTCGCTTGAATCCACACGACAGATGTGCGATGGCCTGGGCTGCTCCCAGGGCTTTGCACCATTGCGGCCACTATTTTGTGGTTCTGGGTGGAGCAGAGACGAGCGCTCTAGCTCTCCAATGAAAAGGTAAGTGGGTTAAAAAAACAAATACAAAAACCCAAACCTCCTCCCACCCCCCTCCCTGCCATCCCAGAGGTGGCAAAATTGCTGCCACCCCCTCCCCTGATGGGCACGGAGCAGTGCGGCTCTGTGCCCATTTTTGTTGCCGCGTGTACTTTTGAGTAAGCGTGGCAGCACCTGGGACAGGCGGCCACATCTTCTGTGGTCTTGGGAAGTTCCTGGGACCATGGAAGATTTGGGATTTTCTGGAGATCCCTTATCCCTGGCAAATCCCATGCCCATCCCACCCCCAGGCAAAAAGCCCAGTGTAGAAATGGCCCGTGTGCTCTTTCAGCCTTCTTGCAGAATCAGAGCCTCTGTGGCTTCTTGGCTTGCTCAGAGATCATCTCTCCACATGAAATTAGGTTAAACAAAAGGGCCAGTGTGGCAAATGTCCCAGAGGAGCCGACAAGTCAAGTGAGCAGCCCCCTGGAAATTGGCTTTGCTGTGTGGCGTGCAGTTCTCACTGGCCATGACAGCCACTCGTTTGACGGAACCTGAAATACTGCGCAAACCATAGGCAGCTTCAGCCGCGCACTGCAGCAGCCTCGGAACGAAGATGATGGACAGAAATGTAATAACTGAAAAACCAGCAGGGGTATTGGAGGGTGAAAGGGCTGCAAATACCTGAGTTCAATCAAATCCCCGCCTGCAGTTTGGGAATGAAAAATGTAGCGAACTGCATGCGCAGCAGGAAACAGTGCGCCACTGGCATCAGGAATTTCAGGTGCAAAACAAAGCAGAGGAGACCTTGACAAAATGCATTTCTGATGCTTAATTAATAGATTGATCATTACCCTCTTCAGAAACCTTTCAAGCACAAGCCTGGCCCCTGTTTAAGTTAATTAATTTCAAGTCCCGCTGATCTCAGTGAGAGAGTTCAGCATGGGGTTTCAATGACCCTCACTGAAACCAATGGAATTTAAAGATGAATGAAATACAGTTCACTTCGCCTGCACTGCACACTATAGCCCAATCTACACCAAGCAGGAAATGATACTTTGAAAATGGTTTGAAAACTGTGTATGGAGTGTGTCCTGGACCCCAACAGTTGTCACTAATGTTATAAACCGTTTTAAAGCAGTAATGTAGATCCTGCCTATATTCATACAGCCAGCAAAAAAAACAAAAGGAACAGAATATTTACAGAGATTGGGATTTGCGCAAAAATGTGAACATAAATAGTGCGATATGCATAATTTTGTGCAATTTGCACTGTTTATGGCTACAATCTTGCACAAATCCCAATTTCTGTAAATATTCCCAACCGTGATTTTGTGCAAATCCCGATTTGCGCAAACAAAAAAGTGCGAAACTGCAAGCTTGCCTGATTCTGTGCACCTTGAATTGAGCCAGTTCAGGGATCCACGAGCTGGCATGCAGGGGACCAAGCTGGTGAAAACTAGGTGAGCTCTGCCCCCAAACCGGATTCCACTGATATCCCTACTCTGAACACCAGCTTGAAGCTCAGCTCAAAATCCCTGTTTGATCACACCCTGTTTTTATTTTGTTCGAGCGAGGAAAGCGCATATTTCAAATGAGGAAAAAGCACTTAAGAAAAGAAAGAAAAGGAGACCAAATGCACACTTTTCCCCCAAAGTGTGAAAATGTGCATTTTTGCAGACATGCTCTCCTGCTCATGTTTGCATTTGGTGTTGTGACTGTGATGCGATCTCATAATTTGAGAACATCAATAAAGTTCTTGTGCATCCCTCCAAAATCATTCCCTCTAACGGCAAACTCAGGTGGTTAGTGCTAATAGAAATGCAGCCTAAACAGGGTCACTGGGGAACAAGAGGGAGGTATCAGTGGAACCTTGAGATTTGCAGAAATATTCAGAAGTAGAACAAACCTAAAGAGGCCAAAGAGGAAAAAGAGCCCAAAGAGAAATGAAAGGGCCACGATATCCACAGAATGTTGAGTGCCAGTTGGAAAAGAAAAACTGGAAAACTGGTGAATGTAGGGAGTGAAATGCCCCTGTTTGATCTCCTTACGCTATTTAGGGCCAATCTACACCTGCAACCCTTTCACTATGGAAGAGGGATGCTTCTGAATGTCCCCCGCTTCTGCGACCGGCGCTCATGGGCACAACCGACTGATCTTTACTGCAATGACAGGAGTGCCATCGTGGGAGCATTTGTGTCCCGTCACGGCGCTTCCACATGTGTATCAGTAGAAGTGGGTGGGGCTAGGCAAATGGCTATGGAGCAGAGATAATTTTTATTGACTCATGAGGGATGCGCATGAGCGCAGACCCGCAGCAATGCATGCGGGGACTCTATTGGACATGCGCTCCTGCGCAGAGATATGTTTGTATTAAAAAACAATCACACACAGACACCTGGCGGTAAAACATGCCGATACCCATCCAAAACATGTGACGAACATGGAAGACAAGTCCCCTCCCGTACACCTCCGATACCCAAGTACATGCCCCTCACAGCTGATTGGTTGTTTGCTGAGCCTGGAACTCACAGTGAACAGCAACGACCTCGCCAACGTTCTTTGGAACGGAAGCGAAAGAGCCAGAAAAATGGCAACAAAAGCAGGCAGGGATATTCCGGGAAAACTGAGAGGTGGAGCCGAGATCACTGTGGGAGCAGGTGAACGTCATGTGCCCCGTTAGCCATGACTGTGATACAATCCTGCAATAAACGGCAGGTGTAGACTCCCCCGTAGTATCATGGAGGAAGATATGGCGGGCTAGCTGGCACGGACTCTGAACAGAAGCACTCCAGCTAAGAGATGAGGTTACACTGCAACATTTTGTTGCAGGTCCAGCTTTGTCTTCTTCAAACGGTACAGTGAGGACCCTGATGTATCCAAGTCAGGCGTGGGGTGTTGGGACTGTCTCTGTCAAATAGGGAGAGTTGGAGAGTATGCAGAGGTCCAGATCCATGAACTGGTTCTATGCTCCAGGTTACGATGCCATCAGTACTACATCTGAGAGAAAGGTCAGGGTTTGAAGTTAGCAAAGGTCGAACTTTTAGTGGCTGCAGAGGGTGGATGAGGCTGCTATCTGCTTCTTTCAAATATTTTATTGCCAAGAAATGAACGCATTAAGCCACAATGGGTGTAGCTGAACTCCAGGTGGGTCTCTCCCACCCCCGATCTTCCCAAAGCTGCAGTTCCGAGAAAAGGGCAAATTAGGCCAAAGTGTGTCCAGGGGAGGGGGGCTGGATGGGGAGTTCATTTGGGAGTGCAGGGGAAACAACCCTGCAGCTAGAAATAACAATCCCTTTCAATCGCACCAGGGGTCTATCTCATGCTTTTTCTTGCATTAACAATTTTTGCATTTTAAGCAAAGTCGTTGACTTGGATTCAAGCAGCATTCGCTTCTGGGATTGGCCGTCCCTCTTGCTAATTAAAACTCTCCCTCCAGGGCTTCTTGCTCTGCTTGAGGTGAGGCGCATTCGCACATTTGTTCAGGGGTGTCGCAAAAGCCAGAAGACTTCAAAGAGCAGGGAGGGGAGAGACGTCGGGGCTGAAACGTAGCCTCCAATTTGCACGACAAGAGTGGGCTTCTGCGTCCTTTCAACTGTCCTAGCTGAAAAGAAGCCGCCCTTGGCATATATGCAGGGCGAAGGGAGCTGCCGCACGCTGGCGCTTTAACCATCACAGATGAGTCACAACATTTCCACCCCACTTCGAGTTGCTCTCTTCGTTCTGGGCTGTATCACTTCTGACAGGTGCTCACATGATAAAATGCTTCTCCTTGCAAAGAGAGAGAGAGAGGGAGAGAGAGAGAGAGAGAGGCCCTTTGCACACCAGGCAAAATGCCTGGGAAGGATCCTGGCTGCTCCTGGTGAGTCCGCCTGACACACAGGGAGTAGTGGGGGGGTGGGGTGGCACAGTATTTTTCCCGGCTCTCAGGAACCAGAAAAATCCTGATTCTTCTGCGGTCTCAGGAAGTTCCCGTGACCGCAGAAGAATGTGGCTGGCCAGCCCGGTGCAGCCGCGCTTGCTCACAAGTAAGTGCGGCTGCACCAATGGCCACAAAGCCGCACCGCGTGGCTCCGAGGCCATCAGGAGAGGGGGGAGCGAAATCGCCATCCCCAGCATGGTGGGAGGGAGGGGCGTGATTGCGCACGGCGTTTTTTAAAAACACTTACTTTTGCGGAGGAGCGCTTGTGAGCTCTCCGTGGATCATTAAAAAAATTACCACCTCGATTTGCGACAGCCGGGGAGAAGCCCGGGCCGTCGCATTCCTGATGTGGTTTGAGTGCGCCAAACGCGGAAGTGGCTACTTCTGGGTTCGCTCGCGCTGGGACCTCTACACCTCTGTGGTGTAGAAAGGGAGAAGAAAAAGAAAAAATAGCCCCCACATATAGAAAGCTAGCATTTTATGCAAAAGGCTAGGCTAAAATCCATGTCTCTGATACATTGATTTTCTTCCTATTCAACAACCTTTTTGTCATTCGGTATTGCTATGTCGATGAGGTATGTGTTTTTTTCTTTTTTTGTCTATGACCGTCATTGCAAGGTATTGTCTTGTCAGTATGAATTGTTCTGAGCCAGTATATTTTATGATCTGCATTTTCCAAGATTGTTTCATGTGAATATGTATAGTATGGTGTAAGTTGTTTGATAAGGTTGAATTTGCTGGCCGGTTGTTGGTAAATTATTTTCGCAGCTGTATTGTTTCTGTCTGTATAGTCCATTCCTGCCAGAATTTTAATCCTCTTATTATATGGTCTATTGTTTCATGGAATTGATGACATTATTATTATTATTATTATTATTATTATTAGGAACATTGCTGAAGAGGAGGACATCATGCACACAAATTCAATGCGCACACAGCAGAATTTGCAGCAGCAATTGGTTTGCTCCGCATCTTCACTCCCGATTGCCTAACAGAGCAACTGTTGCACCGCCTGTATTAGAATTTCAGCTCACAGATTAGCCATTTGCATTGGGGTTGGGGGGGGGGATCAAATTGCCATTAAAGTGTGCTGGAACATTTTTCATCCCCTACAGCAGAAATAGGGTTACATTTGTATGCATCGCTGCGAATGTGCATTTTAAAAAGAAAAAAAACGTGTGCGTGAAATAAGAGAAAAAGGGAGCAGGGTTGGGGCCGGAAAGAAACCCATCAGCAAGGCTAAATGCTGTCAAATAGCCACAGGCTTTCGATGAGGTTTGAGCGGCGGAAAGTCATTTTCCCTGACAGACCCTCAGTTGACCTAACGGAAAAGGGCTCTTTAGTAGCATATGAGAATGTTCTTAGCATTGCATCACAGAGTAGTAGCAAAGTGGAAAACAGTTCAAGCCCAAGAACTGAAGAGCCTTTCAAGATTGGCCCAAGATGTTATGCTGCCAGAGGCAAAGAACAAGATGGCACCCACTGCCATTTCATGTAAAAAAGTAGGGTGACCAGATAAAACCCAGGTCAGGGCTCATGTAACTTTAACAGTTGTAGAGAAAAGGGGATTTCAGCCAGTGTCATTTGTATGCAATTAGTTCCTGGTGAAATGCCCTCTTCATCACCACAGTTAAAGGTGCAGGCACTATACTAGAGTGACCATAAACAAACGAAGGCAGGGCTCTGCACCTTTAACAGTTGTGATGAAGAGGGAATTTCACCAGGAACGAATTGCATACAAATGACACTGGCTGAAATCCCCTTTTCTCTACAACTGTTAAAGTGACATGAGCCCTGACCTGGATTTTATCTGGTCAGCCTACCTGAGGTGACTGCTTCACTTTGCCAAATGGTGGGGCCAGCCCTGATGCCCATAAATTCCGGGCTGGCCCTACCATTAGGCGGAGCGTGGCAATTACCTCCCATAGCAGATTCTGGCTGGTGGGTAGGGGGCAGTGCTGGCAGCCTCCTGTCATTCCCCTGTGTTGAAAGACAGAACGTTGTGTTCTAGGCAGCTTGCCCTGAGCCCCTAAAGGGCCTGCTGCCCCATCACCAGTGTTAAAATGAGGGTCAGCCCTCAATCCAATCAGCTTCTGTAAGTGAAATGGGGGTTGGGTACCATCCATACCGTTGCTGTGGGGATGTAGAGATTTTGCAAAATCTATTCTGTCTGTGTATCACAGGTTGCCAGGTGCCTTTTGTTCTATCGCCTGCTCATTGGTGGAACAGGATTGTTTTCCATTCCCTAAATTTGCACAAATTCCTATTTGTGCAAATTTGCACTCGCAAAAATGCTCAACCCCCCCCCCATCCCAAATGTGCAAATCCTCCCAAAATGTGCAAATACCCCCAAAATATGCATTTTCATGCTTTGGCCTATGGGGAACATGCTCATTTCCAGCTGGTGTATTTTTTTGTGCTATGTCTTTTTCTATGACTAAATTTGCATAAAATTCTGGAAAGAAACAAAAAGTGGCCAGCGAGTCCACAGAATTCATGCGACTTGGGGAAGCCACTCCGACGCAAAATCTCTGGGTCAGGCTCACAGAAATCCAAATTCATTTGATCCCATTGCGGATTTCTCCAACATGCCTAGGTGGCCATGTGTCCTCTTTCGCAGAGAACCATCCTCTATTTGAAGGTCTGTTCTGTCCAACTCTACTTTAAAGATAAAGAACCATCAGAACTGTTGCCCAAGTATGAAGATTTTGCTCATGGTCTCAAATCACGTGAACACGTCCCAGCAACCCTGAAGGCAAGCAGGAACACCATTTTTGGGGAAATTTTCATACATTTCTAAATGTGCATTCAGCCTTCAAAAGTGCACACTCGTCCACTTGTACAAATCCCCCAATGCACATTTCCACACATCAGCCTACGTTGGGCAATGCAGATTTTTCAATTGGGAAAAATGTCTATTTTACCATTGCAAAAAACAAAGCACTTTCAAAAACATGCATTTTCTCAGATCTGTTGCATTGTGGGAGGAATGCCATTGAGGCGAAATGAGCTGCGAGGAAGCGTTTGGAGGACTGCAATGAGCTCAATCTTTGCATGTTCACCCATCCCTCTTTGCATGTATAAATTAGCATATGCAAAGGTGATGCAACTCTGTGTCTTCGTTTTTGGTGATGCATTTCAACTTTCTTGATGATTCGTAAGAGGCAGCCTAAAACTAGAGCCAGTGAAGTTGACATAAGATCAGAGTAGGGATGGACAGACTTACCCTTGCCTGGCTCCATTGGGTGTCCACCAAGCCACTTCCGCCACTGCCCGCCCCTGCTCAAAGGGCCGCATGAACTTCTTTGCAGCCTGGAAAGAGCCTCATGAAGCTGCAAGACCACCTGCCCTCATCTGGAGCCCCCATTGTGCACAATAAGCCTGGCTCCCGAAACTGCTTATTTCCAAAGTTGCATGCATGGCGGCCATCAGGGCCCCATTCGCGCAACATCAAAGACCGGACTAGCAAATGTGCCATGGCTCAGTGAGTTGGCTGGCGTGGGGGGAGTCTGCCGGACTCCTGGACCCATTTGGGTGCCCAAGGCATCCCTATATCAGAGTGATGAGCTCCAAACATCTCACTCCTCTTATAATGCTGGCAACCGTTTTCTCGAGCAATATGGTTGTCCTCTACGGAAGGAAAAGAGCATCCATGGCCCACTCCATTTTTCCTGTGGATGTCTTGCACATAACTTTAATGTTTCTTTTTCTGCTTCTCGCTCACTTTTATTGTTCTTTTTGTGTTTCGCTTTTTGCGTCATATTGCCGTTTCATATGCATCTTGGATAATAGGCTCAGATGTTTTACCTGACTAATTGATCTCGAAATAGACATTTCTACCTCTTTGAATAGCATCTTAACCATTGGTTCTTTTATAAAGTGGTTATTTAGCCCCCAGAGGGGGGCCCTCCGCTTCCCCCATAATGAGATCACCAATATTTCATATTAAATGGATTCATTTAAATGACATTATCAAATGGAATGGCACAATCTGGCTATATCTAGGGAATAACAGCAGAATCTTTTATCTGTGTCAGATAATAGCTGAAGTCATTTGCTCTCTAACTGGGGATTATGAGCCTACAGCCATGTTTCTCAAAGTCCTGATTGCTAAGGAGCAGGTTTTTTTTTTCTGAGTTAAAATTTGAGGCACTCTTCGTGCTTTAAAGAAACACAGATATTCCTCCATTCTGTGCCTCGACTGTTCTCCGTGGCGCCATCACGGTTGGACTCTGAGGCAGAAGCTGAGGGGCTCCACTTAGCAGAATGAGCAGGGAAGAGGCCAAATGCAGCAGGGCTAGTACATCACATTTTGAAGTTGGCAGAGTAATAAACACAATACTGTCTAGAGATGGTCGCCCCCCCCCCCCCGTAAAAAGGAGAATTAAGTCCTAGAGTCTAAAATCCCTAAGCTAGGGTGACCCAATAAAATCCAGGTCAGGGCTCATGTAACTTTAACCATTGTAGAGAAAAGGGAATTGCAGCCAGAGTCATTTGTATGCAATTAGTTCCTGGTGAAATTCCTTCTTCATCTCAACAGTTAAAGTTGCAGGGGCCCTGCCTTCTTTTGTATATGGTCACTCTAGTAAAGTGCATGCACCTTTAACTGTTGTGATGAAGAGGGAATTTCACCAGGAATTAATTGCATACAAATGACTCTGACTGAAATTCCCTTTTCTCTACAACTGTTAAAGTTACATGAGCCCTGACTTGGATTTTATCTGGTCAGCCTACCCTAAGCTGCACTATTATATGCAGCAAATGCGCATTCTTCAGCAATATGTATTGGGGGGGGATCTTGGCCAGTGATCCTCGTTATGGAACATGGGCATTGCACACCTGACAATGACTTGTTCCCTAGAGAGCCTGGTGTGACGCCGCCAGCCTGTCTCCTCTGTGCATTTGATCTCGTAGAAGGGTTTGCTGAAAGGACTGCTTCTGCTTGAGAAGTTCCTGCCAGTGATCCGTTGCCTTCCCCAGCATTGGACCAGGGCCCTTTCCACACCAGGCAAAATGCCTGGGATGGACCCCGGCTGCTCCCGGTGAGTCTGCATGATGCACAGGGAGTATCGGGGGGGGGGGGGCGGGCACGGGAAATTTCCTGGTTCCCTAGAACCAGAAAAATCCCAATTCTTGAGAGGTCCCAGGAAGTTCCCGGGACAGCGGAAGAATATGGCCGCCCGCCCCAGGCGCAGCCACACTGACTCGCGAGTAAGCGTGGCTGCAAATTGGGCACAGAATGCACTGTGTGGCTCCGTGCCCAGCAGAGGAGGGGATGGCACCAGTTTCGCCACCCCCAGGCAGGCAGGGGGTGGGGTCCCACGCTCACGCACTTTTTAAAACTTACCTGTTCAGAGGAGCTCTTGTGCGCTCTTCTGGTACAAAAAAAAATGGTGGCCGCAACTTGCGATGGCCCGGGAGCAGCCGGGGCTGTCGCATTTTGCATATAAATTGGGTGCACCGCACCCAGAAGTGGCTACTTCTGGATTCGCCTGATCCCTACCCTCTACACCCCTATAGTGTGGAAAGGGCCCAGGATTGGAAGAGCTCTCTAGTGCTGATGCTGCAGGAATCTGCTGCGGAAGCAGATGGAGCAGTCTTGATGTGCGATGTTTCGTGTACCTGCGTTTCACTGAGAACTTCGGCAATCTTGTCAGCCTGGAGGTTCAGTCTCTTCCGATGCTCCTTTATCTTCAGGCCCTTCCACTGGAGAAGGGCTTCAACAGAGGTCTGTCTTTTGACTGCCCTTCAAACAGAGGAGTGCCTTCTGTAAAGCAGGACACATGACCCACCCAACCCAGGCAAATGTGAATGAGAGGCGCTTCACTGCTAGGAGACGTGGCCGAACGTGGGTGATGCTTCACTAGGGATGGGCGGATTCACCTGAGTCCATGCTCAGTAGGTGCTTGAAGAGCCGGTGATGCCACCTGCGCGCCGACATGAGCTGGGTTGCATGAGCTCCTGGAAGGCTCAGTGAGCAGTCCGGGAGCGCCCCACATCCTCTCGCTCCTCCATGCGAGCCGACAGTTTAACGCAAGATGAGAGCTCTTGATTTTTGTATATCAAATACTGCACACAACAGGGGCCGTAAAGGGCCATGCCCACAGATTAGAGGCCTCTAATGTTGTGCAAACGGCTCTTTACGCCCGCCTTGTGTTAAAATAGCGGCATTCATGGAGGAGCGAGCAGCAGCCAGGTGTGAGTGGACACATCCAGTAAGTCCCGGCCACTCGTGCAGCTTGGCAAGAGAGGGACACAGCTCACCAGGTTCAGGGGGGTGAGCAGAAAGGAACCTAATGGACTCCCCGGCTCAGTCAGGTGCCCATGTCATCCATGCGCTTAACTCCATCCCCTCTATTCAGGAGGGTCAAAGGGGGAACCATGACAGAGGTCATGTTTAGGCCTTCCTGCAATGGCTGGAATAGTTCTAGGACACTACAGTTGGCAGAAGAATTTGCTGGGAGAAATGGTTTATCTTCTGAGGTTACGTCATTTTTCTGACATGCCCTCTCAGTGACAAAATGAACTATTCAGGATGCTCTTCTGCCCACTCCACCCCTGAACTCTTTTTGTGCTTCAAGTTCTTGAGTATTTAGATTTTTCCCTGATGAAAACCATTACTGGATGGGAAGAACAGTACTGATTTTAATTAAACTTGTCAGGCTTTGGCCTGGACGTCTTGGCCTTCTGGCTTTCACAGGATGAGAAGAGAGAGATAAAAGAACTTTGTTCAGAACAGGAGGTCACTTGACTTCAACCTTTGTTCTAGCAATTAAAACATTAAAACAAAATAGTCATGCTTGGTAGGGGACTTTCTGACCCTTATCCAGCAGTGCAGAGGGAGACACAAAAGATACTCCAGAGCCTCATCTACACCAAGCAGGATATTGCACTATGCAAGTGGTATGAAAGCAGTATATACAAGGCAGGAGCCACACGACTGCTTTATAGCGGTATTGAAGTGCACTGACAACTTTTAGTAGGCTGACCATATGAAAAGGAGGACAGGGCTCATGTAACTTTAACAGTTATAGAGAAAAGGGAATTTCAGCCAGTGTCATTTGTATGCAATTAGTTCCTGGTGAAATTCCCTCTTCATAACAACAGTTAAAGGTGCAGGCACTGTACTAGAGTGACCAGATACAAAAGAAGGCAGGGCCCCTGCAACTTTAACTGTTGTGATGAAGAGGGAATTTCACCAGGAACTAATTGCATACAAATGACACTGGCTGAAATTCCCTTTTCTCTACAACTGTTAAAGTTACATGAGCCCTGACCTCCTTTTCATATGGTCAGCCTACTTTTAGGGCCCATTGACACATACCATATACCGCTTTCATAGCGCTATATCCTTAAGGTGACCCTATGGAAAGGAGAACAGGGCTCCTGTATCTTTAACAGTTGTATCAAAAAGGGAATTTCAGCAGGCGTCTTTGGTATGCATACAGCACCTGGTGAAGTTCCCTCTTCATCACCACAGTTAAAGCTGCAGGAGCTATACTAGAGTGACCAGATACAAAAGAGGGCAGGGCTCCTGCAGCTTTAACTGTGGTGATGAAGAGGGAATTTCACCAGGTGCTGTATGCATACAAATGACACCTGCTGAAATTCCCTTTTCTCTACAACTGTTAAAGATACAGGAGCCCTGTCCTCCTTTTCATATGGCCACCCTATATATCCTGCTTGGTGTGGCTCCTGTCTTTTAGTAATGCTTTCATACCACTTTCATAGTGCAATATCCTGCTTAGTGTAGGTAAGGCCCAGGTCACAAAGAAAACATTTCAGGCAAGAAAACATTTTTGGACCACAGACATGAGCCCAAGAACTCTACCTTGTAAGAAAAGTTTGGGATATAGGTAGCACAAAATGACCTGTTCAAATGACACACGAAGCCATGGTTGTTAAACATTTTGAGCTAAACATTATGGCTTGGCATATCATGTGAACCAAGACTTAGCTTGCCGTGTGCAGCATTCCTAACCATGATGGCTACATAAGCACAGTTTAGACACACTCACTAACCACTTGCTGCAAAAGGGTTAGAGGCCTAATCATGGCTTGGCATGTTGTCTGAACAGGCCCAATATCTCCTGCATTCTGTGCTTACTTTTGTCTCATCAAAGAGTTACGTTGATTTCCAATAATAGGAAATGGGAGATTCAGATTTGACCCACGAGTAGAATCAGGTGGCCTCCAAATTAATCCAAGGTAACCTAGCTGTTTTCTGAATACCTGGATTGGCGCCTGAACCAAGCTGGATTGGTGCCCATCCCTGTTTTCAACCTGTCAATATCATACCGTCCTCCATCAATAATATGAATATTTATCCTCTGTGGTAACTGAGGGTATATTCATCCACAGAATCAAAACTCAAAATTACAAACTTTCCAACTTGGGGATCACAGGGCTGGTTCAATTGATACTTATCCTCCAACTAAACCAACATGGTGTGTGTGGGGGGATTCAGTGCATACAAAAATGGCCATCAGATGCCCCACAGTTGCCCACCCCTCTCATAAAGGCTCAGTCATAGTTCAGGGAGGAAACCCAGCTTCGTAAAACCTGATTGGGGAATGCAAAGGAAAAAATGCATTCCTCCAATCCCCAACTCAGGTCAGGTCAGGTCAGGCCTAAATCAGAGGGCTTTTGTCATACCAATGGATTATCTTGAACCCACCATCGATATGAATGCTTTTAACATTGCAGCTTTGCATAAATAATTGCATTTACTGTGATTGATGATCTTTGCTTTCTGACTCACTGAAATAGATGGCTTTGGAGGAAAGCAGC
The DNA here is from genome assembly GCA_029215795.1 of Anniella stebbinsi. Taxonomy (NCBI): domain Eukaryota; kingdom Metazoa; phylum Chordata; class Lepidosauria; order Squamata; family Anniellidae; genus Anniella; species Anniella stebbinsi. The sequence continues at coordinate 133,842,414 of JARDYH010000002.1, forward strand.
AACGATTTAGTGCTGAACAGGTGCTCCTAATGGCTTCTCCGCAAAGAGAAAATTTGTTTCAGGATGCTAGAAAAATGGCAACGTAGGGACCCACTCTCCTAGCGCTCGCATCCCCCCGCCCCCGTGAGCATGGTTCGCTCCAACAAGCCATGCCGTGTGATCTCCTGCCTCGAGGGGGAGGGGGGCTGGCTGCCAAGAGCTCAGGGGGCTTGGCAGCCACACACTCTTCCCCCCTCCATGGAAGCAACGGCCGCCATTGGCATGTGAGGGGAATCACACACTTTCCGGAGGCTCCAGAAAGTACGCTTTCCCAGGGTGGGCTCTCGCGAGCACTTGTGGGGGAAGTCCATGCTGGATCAGCCATGCCCGACTGGGTCTGGGGGGCCGGATGCAGGGGGTTCCATCAGCCTCTGGACCCAGTCGGGCTCTCGCAACGATCACAGTCCAATGTGGTTCAGCCCAGCTGTTCTAGGAATATGAGATATGGATCAGGAGTGAATTTAGTGAGAACAAACAGACACATCCCTTTATGTCATCAGGAGCAGTATAACTCAGTGGCTACCATCCCTGAGGGCATTATATTCACTGCAGATATGCCTGTAAAACAACAAAGTTTGAGGAAAGTTCCCACCACAAATGATACTCCTTGAGGCACTTCACCACATGTTAACACCTGTAATGTGGTTTACGTAATTCAGTGTCCGTGTTAAAAAAAAATTATATGTTGGAAAAACATCAAGGATCCTCAAAAAAAAAAAAAAAGAATAGGGGGAGCATATCTGTAACATCACAATTATTGTTGTTATTAATATTATTAAAAAGCTATTCTCTTAGGAAATCATTTTATTAGGGCGTGGGAAGCATACTGTATTGGATGTGAAATTCTAGGCAGTGGAAAACCCAAACACAGATAATTATAAGGTCTTGTTCCAAAAACAAATGGAGTGGATGTCGACGTTAAAAGCTTTGGCCCCACAAGGCCTCAATGCGGAATTAGATTTCTTCCTTCTAAAGCAATTGAGTCTTCTTCCTTCGGTGACACTCCTTCTAATCTCTTTGATGTTGTTAAAGCCTGTGTGAGCGATAGCAAACACCTGTATGTCGGATATTTAATCTGCTGCCTTCAGCAATAATTTTACTCACCAGTTATTGAATATATGAGACATATCTTCCAGAGTTCTCTGAAGGCCATTTTAAAGCATGTAAGGAAGCATAGGTCAACATGCCTTTTATCTGTCGTTATCTGTTATTTCCTATTGCTTTAGGTAAGATATTTAATTAAACGTGCCGTCTATTTTATTTATAGGCCCTGAAAAAGACACCCAAGAAAATTTCAGCAGAAATGCATGGGGCTTTCTTAAGAATAAAGCCTTTTTTTCTTTTTAACATCCTGAGACATGTTCTCCCTTTGTGGATTTCTAGTGGATGCTCTCCAGTTTGCTCATACTCACCACCCTTAATTGCTTAACAAACGCCATTTATGCGGGCCTTTCAAACAATCCATGGCATTGCAATGGCTTCAAACTATTTCCGAGAAACCCTGGGATTCGTGGAAGGCTATACGGGTTCTCAATAGAAAGATCCAGAAGCAGACATGCTTCCTTGGAAGAGCTTAGCTCTCAGCTCCTTGGAAGAAGAGATTAGATGCCAGCATTGTACAGCCACAAGGGAGCGTTGAGTGTTGCGTGGGTTGAAAGGAACACTCACACTTTATGTGGGGTGACTCTGAGGCCCCAAACACCTACATGAAATGACTGTGCTCCACATCAACTTTTCTCCTGTACGGTGAAGCTTCAATTGGTGAAAAATACGGCAGCCTGGCGGCTTGGGACCACAATACCTGATGGAACGCCTTTCCCGACATGAACCTACCCGAACACTACGTTCAACATCTAAGGCCCTCCTCCGAGTGCCTCCTCCGAGGGAAGCTCGGAGGTCGGCAACAAGAGAGAGGGCCTTCTCTGTGGTGGCTCCCCAATTGTGGAACGATCTCCCCGACGAGGCCCGCCTGGCGCCAACATTGTTATCTTTTCGGCGCCAGGTTAAAGTGTTTTATTGGTGTTTTATTGGTGTTTTAATGATGTACTGGTTTTATCTGCTTTTAATCAGTTTTTGTATTTTGTGTTTGGTGTTGTTCCCCGCCTCGATCCGTTGGGAGAGGCGGGTGATAAATAAATATATTATTATTATTATTATTATTATTATTATTATTATTATTATTATTATCCTCTTCTCTCAGGCATTTGGTAATATCTGAGGAGCCTGGGTTTGTTTTGTTTTGTTTTTGTAGTTTGTTGAAGTGTTGAAGTGGTTTTTAAATGTACAGATTGTGTATATGTTGTATGTTTTTGCTGTTTTAATTTTTGTATATTGTTTTTAATTGTTTTTAATCCTATGTAAACCTATGTAGAATCCATTCCGACTGCATTTTGTGAATTGGCCCATTGTTCACACCTCCAGATTCCCCCCCCCCCATTTCTCCAATTGGTGGAAATTTGCATTTGTGCAAATTTGCACTTGCAAAAATGCACAAATCCTCTCCGATATGTGCAAAAAACAAAAAAAAATGCATTTTCATGCTTTAGCCTGTTGGGGAAATTAGCATTTTTGTTCAGTGTTTTTTAAAAAAAATTACATATTTTTCTACAACTAAATTTGTGTGCAAGCAATTAAGGAAAATGAAAATAAAAGTTGGTCTGCAAATCCATGGAATCTGTGCCATTTGGAAAAAGCTGGTCCACCGTGGAATACATGGGTCAGGTTGATAGACACCTGAACTAATTTGATTTTGTTGTGGATTTCTCTGACATCCGTAATTGGGACCAGGCTACACCTGTCCTGAACAACCTGCACTGGTTTCCAATAGCTTCCTGGGTGCAGTTCAAGGTCTTGGGATTTTTTTTTTACCTTCAGTGCCTTAAACAGCTGAGGACCTGGTTGCTTCAGGGACTATCTCTCTTGCTATAAACCTACCCAAGTATTAAAATCTGCAGGAGAGGCCCTTTTGAGGGCACTGTTATCCACCTGTGAAAGAGCGGTGTTGGCCCCTGAAGTGTGGAATGCGCTCCCTCAAGAATTTGGATTGCTCACCATTCTCTTGGCCTTTAGAAAGGATGTAAAGACCATCTTTTCAACTTGGCCCTTCGAGTTGTGTCATGTTTTTACTGTTTTAATGCCTTGTTTTCATTGTCTTAAGTTGTTTTATACTGCCTCGATGGCTTTTTTAGCACATAAGGTGGTATATAAATGTCAATAATAAATAAATAATACATATTAGGCTAAGAGTCAGGCCAGACAGCAAGTTAATTCTTAACACAGTGCATCGTTGATGGAATTCGCTGTCACCAGATGGGGTGGTGGCCATTGCCTTAGAGAGCTTTCAGAGTAAATTAGACAAGTTCCTGGAAGCGGCCTGGTCTATCAGTAGGTATTAGTGATGATGGCCAAGTGAAATGTCTAGGTTAAGAGGCAGCGCGCCACTAAGCGTCAGCTGTAGGGGCCAGCTGTTGCCTTTATGCTCAACTACTGAGCTTCCTAGAGGCTTTTGGGTGGCCACCGTTGGACTAGATCGGCCTTTCCCAGACTTAATGCGAATTTGTTTAACTCTGCACTTTTGAAGCAATACGTGAAGCAAAATTCAGTTATCCTTAAAAATGCAGACTTCTCCATATTTGGCAAGGGTGTCCTTCAACCAAAAAGTGTAAATAAAAATGTACACGTTAGTGAAAATAACTAGGGCTGTGCACACACACACAATTTACATCAGAGACTGATTTGGAGCTTCTGAATAGGCCCTTGTTTGGCTCGGGGTGCCTCAGAAATGCCCCAGCCCATTTCAGATTCAGATCAGAATCTGAAACATGTTGGTTGATGTGGTTTTCCAGGTGCCAGGCTGACGGAGTCCATGGGACTCCTCTCCTCTGCCGCTCAACCTCCAAACCAGCTGCTGTAGTTTGCAACCGTAGATCTAGGGCAGTCCAGAGCAGTTCTCCTGAAGGCTGGGTGGCTCACTATCATGAGCAGAAGGGTCAGGTAAGTCCTGCAGGCTGACAGGGGGCAGCAGCTCATCATCGGGCCGAAGCTGCCTGAAGTGCTTTGGGCCAATGTGGCCCAATCTGGTCCCAACTCAGATTCGTATTAAGGTGAGATGAATCGGCCTACTTTGAGTTGGATTCGGGACCGAGGCAGTGCACACCCCTAAAAATTACATTCAAAATGCACTACATTTGGACAAATGTTTGCAAACCCCCTCCCACCCACCCACAAATGTGTATGTTATGCAACATTGCATACAAAAATGCTTACATTAGGTGAAATGTGCACAAAGAAACATAGGAATTTTCATGGAAACCGTAAAAGAAAATCAAAGTTCAGGATGAACGAAATTTAAGGTGAGAAAAATGAGGACCTGGGAGAAACCAACATTGACATATTCATCCATCCCTAGTGGCAGTCCAACACCTCTGTAAGTCACCAGCTTGGGAAAAGCAAACTAGATGGGTGCTTCGTGCGATCCAGCAGAGATCTTCTTCCATGCTCAGCTTCTGTGCACAGGTTCATTTTCCTCCTCCTTTTTTTGTGTAATGGATCATCTTTGATATGGCTATCTTCAAGGTAGTCTGAATGCAGGTCAGTCTGTATCTATCCTCCTTTCCCTCCTTAATGGCTCTGTCAATGCGTGCGTCAGAACATTGAAAGTGAACAAGGCTTTTGGTATGTACCTGCATTCTTTCACCTGGTACAGAGCCTCCCTAAAGTACCCTGACTCATTTGCATTCACTTGCCTAGCTAGCATCCAACATACCTCACACTCAGGGATGGGTAAGCATTTTGTTTCAGTTTGTTTTTTATTTTTAAAAAAACATCATCATCATCATCATCATTATTATTATTATTATTATTAATAATAATAATAATAATAATAATCAAAATGTTCCAATTTCTTCATATTTAGGACAGAAAGAACTCTGCCTTGTTCCTGTTCCCAATCAGCGTCTTGTTCCCTCCTGTTGAACAGGTGAAAGTCGACATGGCTCCTTCTCTCCACTCCATGCATACTGCTCCCATGACCGCCAGTTCATTGATTACATGCGATGCAGCACAGGTTATCGTGACATCCGAACCCGGCAGCGGCGGATTCTAAACCACCCTAAAACCCATGGCTTGTTGTGGGAGTCGTGGAGTGGTTTGGAAGCTACCTCTACCATGAATCTCACCAGCGACGGACAACAGGATACACTGTGTTGTGTCATGGGTAACTCGGGAAATGAGGGTGGGGAAAAGAAGCCCCCCTTGGGCTTGCACACTGCTACTCTGGACATGGCAGAGGTGAGCGAGCACCACTTTTCAATCCTCTCCCTTGCTCTGCTACAGCCCATCTTTCTGGCTGCATTTCCATCAACCTTACTGCCCTCAGTGAGGACATTTCGCCAGCTTCAGACGGAGAGGTGGGTAAGAAATAAATTGTTATTATTATTATTATTATTATTATTATTATTATTATTATTTTACATCAGATTGTTTTCAGTATCCAAGAGCTGCATGGCTGACAACGGAGGAGACGCATTTGCTTCCGTCAGCGACTTCCACATTTGTTGTGTGCCGGCTGCAAAACGTTGGGATGGCACCCAGCCCTTCGTCAGTGTCTCTGCGGCCTTTTAAAACTCCACAGACCATCTCTCTCTTTTTTTTTATTAGACTTTGACAGTTTTAGCTGCACAACTGCTGCCAACCCCTGGGGAACAAGCCACACCAAGCCTTCATGCCATATGGTTTCCTTTCTACTTAGCCCCTGGAGTAATCTTGTCCATAAAATTAAATTGGCTAAGAACAATTTTTGCTCTTCTGAATCTTACATAAATCTGTCACAAGGGCAACTTCTAGGAGGCTCACCAGTACAAATGCAGGAACACAAAAATACCCAGCTTGGTCAAGCCAAATGTCCATCTAGCCCACTATCGTGTCTTCAACAGTGTCCACTCAAAGGCTTCTGGGAGGTTGGCAAGCAGGGAATGGAGGCTACTGCCATCTTTTGTATCTGGTCACTCTAGTATAGCTGCTGCAGCTTTCACTGTTCAGACGAGGAAGGGATTTCACCAGGGGCTGCATGCATAGAAACGACGCCTGCTGAAATTCCCTTTTCTACGCAACTGTTAAAGATAGAGGAGCCCGGTCCTCCTTTCCATAGGGTCACCCTAGTGAACCTCTAGAATGGGACAATAGGGTGTCCTGCCTCCCCCAAACATATGATGAAACCAGCCGGCTACCCACACAGGGGGCTCGTGACATGCGCTTGTATTCCAACCGAAGCGAACCACGTTAGTCATGAATCTGTCAACAAAGGAGCATAACAGAACGCACAGAAGAACATCAATATGCACCGCTGGCTGTCTGATTTTCTCTGTATAAACTGTTTTACTGCTTAATCACGGTCGCCGATAGATCAAAAACAAGACAAAATCTCTGGAGTCATGCAGTCCCTGTTAAGAGGCCCAGTACACAGAGGCTGTCAGGAGGAGGGGGAGAGAAAATGTTCACCCCTTGGAGGTATTTTTTTCTCTCTCAATTAGCTAAGAGTAGCCTTTTAATAGAGAGAACTCTTTTCTCCCTCCAAGTTCAACCCACAGCAAAGGGAGCTTTGGAAAGGAAGTAAAATTGGACTGTGCCCTTCTTGTTCTCTTCTTGGCACTAGACTTCTGCCAAGCATTAGATTTTGGCACTTGGAACGCATGAGAAATAATGACCGGCCATTACTTTTGACAATGGGGGGGGGGGGAGTCAACGACCTTGTAAAACACCAGTTCGATATAAATAGTTTTGGGTTTATTTATTTTTCAAGAGGATTGGAGCGAGCGCTGAAATGATCCCCCCTACCCACCCAACCACAACGGCAACCATCCTCTTCCCCCCCCCCCATTGATATAGGGGGAAGTGAGCAATTTACAGCGGCTCCAGAAATTGCGCAATCCGCCCCCCCCCCCCCCGTTGGGCAATGGCGGCTGCCATTAACGCAGAAGGGGAAGTGCTCAATTTTGACGCCTGGGCGGGTAGCTGCTGAGTGCTCGCTGGGGTCTTGTGAGCGCTCAGGTGGGGGTCCGCACTCATGTTGGGAGCATCCAACTGGGTCCAGGGAGCTGGACGCAGGGGGGTCCTCAGGACCCCCATATCCAGTCAGGTGCTCACAGCATCCCTAGTCTTAGTACTAGTAAAAATGGAGTTCAAGAGCAGATCTGCCTCTCAGTTACAAAAGTTTCTCCTCCAGTTCTGAACTTATATCCTCCTGTTGCCGAACTTGCTGCACAGCCTTCATTTAATAACATTGCTTATTCAATAAAGGTTCTGCTGCAAGTTCAGGAACAGGAGGTCCCTCTGCATCGGTATTTTGATTCCAGGATAGTTTCCCACATCTCGATCCTTAATGCAATCATGCCTCGATGGAAAATGGTACTCATTCGTTTCGACAGGAGAGGATTTGCGCACAATTCTGCCTGTATAAGGCCTGTCCGAGTGGCATGAGATTAACTTGAGGTTCGTCTAAGCTATCCAGACATTGATCACGCTGTCAATACCATTTGCCCAAAATGCTCGTCTATGACAGGATGAGAGTTCTTCGAGGCAGCGAAGGCCCGGGTACCTGTGCCAAAGGGCAAGAGGCCTTTCTTGTTTCAATTCATCTAGGCAGCCATCATATTTTAATTGACTTCCCTTTCATATCCCTCAGAATTTTGGTCAGCCAACTGACAGCTGGATATTACAAGCCCAGGATAGTCCATTCCGAGGGCACCTTTTGGTGTTTTCTTGAAAATAAAAGAGGAGAAATTCCCCCCGTTCTTAGATTGGTTCGATGTTTTTTTTTTTTAAAAAAAAAGCGTCTTGCAAGCACTTGAAGCAATGAACGCAAGGGTAAAATGTTAGAAGAACAGCTTACAGAGCACAGATGCACATGAATAATTTGGCTCAAGGCAAAATTCGAAGGCATGTACAGCCTGGATCATTTGACCGCAGGGTTTTCCAAGGAGAAGCTCATAGGATCCTAGGTTTTTTGTGTATTGGAGGTCATCTAGACCTGCTTGGTGAATAAACCTTGCAGCTAAGGATCCCTGACAGATGACCACCCACTCTTTGCCTGCATACTTCCAAGGGAGAAGAAGCTATCACCTCCGAAGGATGTTTGCTCCACTATCAAACAGGTCTTGCCATCAAGACGTGTCTCCCAATGTTGAGCAAAAAAATCTGCTTCTTTGTAATTCCCACCTATTGGTTCTAGTTCTGCCCTCTGGAGCAGCAGAGAATGAGTCCGCTCCATCTTCTGCATGACAGCCCTTTGGATATTCTTCAGCGCGATCACGTCTCCCCTTAATCTTCTCTTCTCCCGGCTAGAAGATAGACCTGCTCAGCATGGAATGGGTCAGCCTCCCTGCATAGTGGCTATGATGCTGAGCTTTCATTTCATGTCAGGTGCTCAGGAGAGTCTCCCTCAACAACAAGTTCCCTGAATTGAAAGCAAAACTAGGAGCTGAATAATTATGGGTTCAGTCTGCACCCATGAAAAGAATGTGGCCGTAGAATCCTGGGGTGGTAAAGATGACTCTACCATTACAGACAGCAGCTGGGGAAAAATCACATTTTTGAATGCTTCCTAACATTAAATAACGATAATAAAAAACTTCCTGCAAGTAGAAAGCTAGCACATCAGAGGGGAAGTCCCTTGCCCATCCCACTCCCACCTGTGCAAGTTTTCTACTTGCAGAGATGTGTGTGCATGTGTAAAAACAAAAGAGTGTATTCAAAACTGTAACCCCACCACCACCTGCAGTCTGAAAAACTACAATCCATTCTACAGTCTAAGGCGTCTACCACTTCTTTCCCATCACATTCTGCTGTATCTTTACATCATACTAGATAATGACAGTGAGGGACAGCTCCAGGCTGGCAAAGCAGGGCATTTGCCTTGGTCCCAAGGCCAACAGAGGGATCACTGCATTGCCAGGGCTACCTTTTCCAGGCTGGTGTCCAGACTATCCAAGAAGATCAGATATTGTCTGAGGCAGATTGACCTGCCTCTTCTAACTTAGCGGGACACACTGAGGCTGCCACACCTGAGGGTGTCCCAAATCCCAGTTAGCGGGGGGGGGGGGGCATTGGTCAAGAGCTTCAGCTATGGGGTGGTATATAAATGCAATCAATAAATAAAATATGTTGCCCTCCAAATGTTTTGAACAGAAACTCCCACAATCCCTTACCACTGACCATGCTGCCTGGGGTTGGTAACATTTGAAGGGCACTAGGTTGCCTCTCCTTGATACACATTTATTATGTATTTTAAGTCATTCTATCCCTTTCCTTCAGGCAAAAAGGCCCCCCGGAGGGCCTTATGTGCAATCAATAAAACAAGACAGTTCCTGCCCACACAAGACACGACACACAAGGAAAGAGAGATGGGGAAGGAAGAGGAAAAGGAAATAAGATAAATAGATATAGATATAGAACTTCCTCATTTAAAAAAAAAAGGAAGCTAAGCACAAGCCTATTTCCCCACCGCAATTCCCGCCAATGTCTGATATAAACAGTTTCCTGCTTTATTTTAGAGCCACTCGCTCTGCAAACACGTCTCTAGGGCTACTGTTTACAGTTGAAGAAATATATATATTTAAAAGCCTAAAGAAAGGGAGGGGGAGCCAGCAGAACTTTTTGAGCCAGGAGAATACCAAAGAGAAATCCAAATTCTCCTGCATTATGTTGAAACGCTTCCTGACCTTGCACGCATTGAGCTCTTCTGCATAGAGGTTTTGTGCCGCTTTTCTTGTGGATGAAAAGGCGATCTGCCGTTGTCATTCCTCAAAGATGGGAGGGAGGGTGACTGTCACAAAAGAGATACCATGTGAGGGAAAGAGCTTTCTGGCATGTCAGGTATTCTGGAAACACTCCGATTCTTTTGTCACCTTCCCATTGCATTTGGCCTTGGAAAACAAATGCCACGGTGATATCCGCAGAACGGTTGATAAATTATGCTGAGAATCCATCTCACCGAAGCGGTCCTCCCAAGAGGCAACATGGGGAAGTGGCCCTCTGTGGCAGACTTTGGGCACAGCCATTGGAATGGGACACAGACAGATTTGACCTATAGAACACGATCCGCCAAGCAGTTATCCTGGTGCATCAAACTGTGATGACATGGCTGTGGTTTACCCAAAGGAATTCAAGCTCATTTGGATGAGATTTATCTAGGAGACTGTCCAGGCCAAATACGCGCTGTGTAGGAATTCGGGCTGTGCACCGCCATGGGCTGAATCCCCGAATCTGAGGTGCAGCAGGCCAATTCGGCCCACCTCAGCCTGAATCCAGAGAACTGGGTCGACTTGAGGTGCCCCGAGGCTAAAGCAGATTGGCACCGAAGCCTCAGTGCGGCTCAGGCCCATTTGGGGTGGTGCAGGGCCGCTCCCCCATACCTGCCCATCCACCCGGGAAAGCTGGCACAAGGTTGGCCATGAGTCCAGGTGAGTCCACTGGATTCACTGAATTCACTTCCCTCTCCCTCCAAGCCCTCTCCAGCCTCCTAGCCTCCCGCTGCCACCTCTGCCATGACTTACCTGCAAGCACAGATGCCTCCTTAGAGCCAAGCTGCGATTTAAAGTTATTGCAGGGGCTCTTCACTTTTAGTATATCTATGGCCTTAAACTACAGCAGCCGCAAAGCAGAAATGGCCCTTTATGGCCATCGTAGTTTGCAGAACAATTATATAATGCACAAGGCACACAACAGCGAACAATGAAAATATTCAAAATAGGGGTAGGCAACATTCCTCTTAGCTTGGATATCTCATATCAATAAATACAAGACTGAATGTGTAACCTCCCTTTGGGATAAAATTAGAAACTAAATATCTATCTGTTATCATTTTTGATTTTCCAGTTACAATTATGAGCGTAACTGAAGAAGCTTTCTTCTCGCGAAATGGGTAGATATCCGGAAGCCTGTAGCTTTTTTTTTCTCGTTGTAATATATCAGCATTGTAAAACTAGTTTGTTATGAAAAACATATGTTTGCCTTTGATTACAGACAGTTTTGCCCAGCTTGTTATAAGCAAAAATTATGTATACAGAGTTTATATGAATTCATACTGTCGATAAATAAGTATTTGCCTACCCCTGTTCTGAGTATATATATTCAGAAATAAGTCCCATTGAGTTCAGTGGGGCTTATTCTCAGGCAAATGAGCATGGAACTGTAGCCTGAGAAAGAACTTTGGTTTTTCTAACCATAACAACTTTCGTTTTGGATGTATTTGAATCTTGTCTAAATGGCTGCATAATCGATAGCAATCTATAGTTGTTATGAATGTTGATATGGAAACATGAAAATGTAGTGGCTATTCTTAATGCTAAGCAAGGCCAGTCGGAGTTGTAGGAGAAAATGGCGCCCCCTCCAGGTCAAGCTGCATAGTACCAGGTCAAGCTGCACAGAAGCCGCTTTAAACGGCGGAGGCGGATGGCTCCGATTTCGGTGGAGCTGAAAATCCATTCCGGGTTTTAGTCAGAACCAGCCAGAACTCTAAAGGAGCTATCCAAGGTGCTGAGCCCTATCCCCAAAGTTCTGCCTGGCTCTGACTGAAACCCAGAATGGATTCACTGCCCCACCAAAATCAGAGTCACCAGCCTCCACTGACCTTAAAGGGACACATTGAGCCTATCTACACTACTGCTTCAAAACGGTTTATTCAAACACAATTCACACATGCTTAAGCCACCTGCCTGAAGATATGAGTCCCCCCCAAATCCAACCAACTGAGGCCAGGCAAGTGACAGGGTGCAGTGTATCCTATGGGCTTATGCATGCTTCCCCCCTTGGTATTTTTCTGCATTTATCCACGATAGGCTGACCATATGAAAAGGAGGCCAGGGCTCATGTAACTTTAACTGTTGTAGAAAAAAGGGAATTTCAGCCAGTGTCATTTGTATGCAATTAGTCCCTGGTGAAATTCCCTCTTCATCACAACAGTTAAAGTTGCAGGCACTATACTAGAGTGACCATATACAAAAGAAGGCAGGGCCCCTGCAACTTTAACTGTTGTGATGAAGAGGGAATTTCACCAGGAACTAACTGCATACAAATGACACTGGCTGAAATTCCCTTTTCTCTACAACTGTTACATGAGCCCTGTCCTCCTTTTCATATGGTCAGCCTAACGAGGAATTGTTGATGTAGCCTGATCTTATCCATGTTTCCCTCCAGTCTGAGTTCCCCACATGGCAGGTCAAAGCAGCGAAGTTGGAGGGATGTTGCTATGGGGAAGCGATGCTGCTCCTCTGCAAACCATGCCCAGCCCCACACATGCCCCGAAGCTTCACGCTTGTTTGATTGCAAGCAAGATTCCTAGACCCGCCTCTGCTACTCGATATTCCATTCTGCCCCAAGAGGCAACATTTCATTTCAATTCATTTATTATATTTCTATACCGCCCAATAGCCAAAACTCTCTGGGCAGTTTACAAAAATTAAAAACCTCAAAAAATACAGTACTGTATATAAATATGAAAACTGTCAACATGCAAACATATTAACAGACAGTAGACACACACACACACATCTGCAAACAATTTTAAGAACCAACAATAAGAAATTCCATGACCTGATTAAAACCTTTAGCATATTCTGCCAAATGCCTGAGAGCAGAGGAAGGCCTTAACCTGGTGCTGAAAAGATAACTATGTTGGTGCCAGTTGGGCCTCATTGGGGAGATTGTTCCATAATTGGGGGGCACCACTGAGAGCCCCTCCCTCTTTGTTGCCACCTCCTGGGCATCCATTGGAGGAGACACCTGGAGTGAGGCCTTAGATGATGAAGAAACAGTATGGAGGAAAAACGGATGTTTGTGAAACCCCATACTGTAGAATCCATGGGGCTGAGCAATATTCCCCAAGCTCCACCTTCTGGAGCTGACCATCCAAGTAAGGGTGAACCCACTGCAATGCAGTACCCCCTTCCCCAACCCTGACAAGTATCCCAAAAGGATACCATGGTCGATAGTATCAAAAGCCACTGAGAGATCAAGGAGAATCAACAAACCCATACTCCCCCTGTCTCTCTCCCAGCAGAGGTCATTATACAGGGCAACTGAGACTGTTTCTGAGCCAAACCCTGACCTAAAACCCAACTGAAATGGATCCAGATAATCAGTCCCATCCAAGTGTCCGGAGTTGTTTGGCAACCCCATTGCCAAGGAAAGGAATGATTTGCCACTTTATTAAGATTTTCCAGGTCCAGGGTGGGTTTCTTCAGAAGTGGTATCACCACTGCCTCTTTCAGGCAGCTCAGGACAACTCCCTCTCACAAGGAGGCATTGATTGCCTCCCTTAGCCAACTGGCTGTTCCCCTCCTGCCAGTTTTGACAAGCCAGGAGGGGCAAGGATCCAATACAGAAGTGGCTGCGTGGACCTGTCCAAGCACCTTGTCAGTGTCCTCCAGCTCTACCAACTGAAACTCATCCAAGAATACAGGATAAGGGATACCTTACCTGATTAACCTACAGAAACAATGGAGTCTAAGTCCTGACGGATGCCAGAGATTTTACCTTGGGAGCACCTAGCAAGTTCACTGCAGCAGGCCTCAGACGGATCCACAGCATCCCTAGGGGCAGCATGTATAAGCTCTGGATGACCCTGAGAAGCTCCACCGGGCGGCAAAAGAGGCAGCGAGATATTGTGTCTTTGCCGCCCTCACTGCCCTTGAATATATATATATATATATATATATATATATATATATATATGAGCATAGGCACACAGCAATGTTCAATTGCATCCACTAGAAGATTTCTCCATCTGCGCTCAAGCTGTCTCCTATTTTGCTTCATCACTCTCACTTGTGGAGCATCCCACAGGGCTGTTCGAGCAATACTTTGGAGAGGGTGCTCAGGAGCAATCGTGTGAACCACTCAGGTCATTTCTGCATTCCACAGGTCAACCAGGGTTTCAACTGGAGAGCCAGCTATATCAGCCAGAAGCCCCACCCTCCACCCTGAGCCATCTGGAAACCATTCAGGTCCACTAGCTTCTGGGAGTGGACTATCTTAATAGGTCCTCCACACTTGCAGAGGGGAAAAAGCCACCATCAGTCTGAACTTCAGCAGGTGATGGTCTAACCATGACAAAGGGAACAATTCAAAGTCCTCCACCTTCAGATCCCCACCTCCATGCCCAGCTGAAAAACACAAAAACAAATCTGGAGTATACCTGTCTAGATGTGTTGGGCTGATGAGATGTTGGGACAGCCCCATGGTTGTCATGAAGACCATTGGATCAGGAGCTGACCCAGACAAGGTGCCCTCGGCATGAATATTGATGTCCCCCAGAAGCAACAGTCTGGAGGACCTCAACGGCATACCTGAGACCACCTCTGTCAGCTCAGCTAGGACGACTGTTGAGCAGTGAGGTGGGTGATACACCAAGAGAATCCCCATTCTGTCCCACTGGCCCAACACAAGGTGCACACACTCCAAACCAGTAGTAAGATGGACAAGGGAGCTGCAGAGGGAGGTGGAACTCCTGTAGTCCAACTCCCTTCCCAGTCCTCAAGGGTAACCTGATGCTGAACCAAGTACCCCAGTGGGCAAAACTGGAGAAACTACCTCCTCCCTGCTCACCCACCCAGCTCTTGGTTATGCATGCTGGGTTGGCCTCCTCATCCACTGTTAATCCATGGATAAAGGAGGTCTAGGGAAGGTGTGGGGCCCCAACTGGATCCAGGAGTCTGGTGAACTCCCCACTCCCAGATCCCCTGACTCTGCTCACTAAGCCATGGGATGCTCACGTGTGCACTCATTGATCCCCGCGTGGTCCGGGAGCACCCCACTATGCCTCCAATATTGCAGACATTGCCCTTTTATGGCCACCATCTTGTGCGACATAAATATATGAAAAAGCCAAGCCTTGATCTTCCATAAAAATGCTGGCTTGCTTCTAGGAGCAGGCAGCAGCGAGGTGCTCCCAGACCTTGCTGAGCCCTCCAGGGGCTTGCGTGGCCCCGCAGGCAGGGACGAGGACCAACAACGGCTCATCGGGCATCTGGGGAAAACCAGACAGAGGTAGGTCCAACCACCACTAGCAAGGTCTTATTTTGAACTACTTTGGCCTTTAAGAACAGCATCCAGCAACCTAAGGGCAGTCTGATAGAGCAACCACCAAACCTGCAGGAGGGGAGAGCCAGAACACAGCACAGCCATTCACTGTCTGGGCCATGATCCCCTAACCTGGTGATTAAGAAATGTGGTGATTAAGCTTGCTCCCCTTGGGCTGGGAGAAGGGTTGCCAGGTGATGAACCAAAATCAGATGCAGAAGAGATGGCGCCAGAAACATACCAGCCTGTACGGAGAGTGGGGAAGGAGGCTCTCACGGGCTCTTCACCAGCTGGGAATAAACTTTCGCCAGCTTTTATCTCTGAGGGTGTAAACATCTCACAAGTGGAGAATCAGGTTTCCACAGGGGGAGAGGGCACGGAAAACTTAGTTGATCCAAGGAACTGTCGGAGACTAAAGCGAACGGAGAGAACGGAAAGGGGAGAGAAGGTCAGCCCGGATAGTCTCTTGTCAAAGACTTAATCAGAACTAGCCTCCCTGAGGTTACAGCATACTGGAAAAGGCCTTTCCCTTTTCTTGAAAGGACAATTGTCTCGCTTACTTTGCATAATCTACCCTAGAGTAACGTTCCTAGAAAATTAGAGTCCTTTCAACTGGGAGTAGCAGACTTCTTTATTGTCTCCCAATTAAGCGAGGGGTTTTTAAAAAACACGACACCCATAACCACACAGACTGGGGGCCCCTCGGGCCCTCCTTGGCCTCCTATCCTCTCTCCCAAGCACATGACCAGATTTTAAGGGGGGGAAACCAACCCTGTCCCCAAACCTCACCAATCGCAAAAGCCTATCAACGCAAGCGCCAATTCGTGATCAATTGGCGCTCCTGACAAACGACTCAAGGCGGAAATAAAAGAATTCTCCCCAAAGCCTTGCATTTTCTGAGAGTAATTTCATCAGCGATAATGAAAGTACATTTCAAAGCTTTTGCCAGGTTTGTCTGAGGCGACAGAGAGAGACAGAGAGAGAGAGAGAGAGAGACCTTTCTGTCAACCGGTTCCCATTATTATTATTATTATTTATTTCATTTCTAACCCGCCTCTCCATCTAGATCGAGGCGGGGAACAACACCAAATATAAATATAAAACAATAAAATAGATAAACCGTTAAAACAGATAAAAACAAATACATTATTAAAAACATCTTAAAATTAAACTGGATAGCATCTTTTAATGCTGTAAGATTACCGCGTTTTTTTAGCATGGCAAGACTGCCACTTATTTCCCACTTCGTATGTGTGATGATTTTTATAGGTGGTATTTTGTTTTGTTTATTTTTTAAAAGTTTCAATGCATTTGCATTTTCAACACTGGGCTAACTCAATGACAGCTCACTCAGTGGGATGAAGGGGAGAGTGTGAGGTCAGGTGGATGAAGATGTTTGGGGTGGGGGCCCTGGGAGCTGTGTGGGAAACAGAAGGTTGCTTTTGCTCTTAAACATTTTCTGCTTGGGTGTACATGTTTTTTTTTCTAAATCCCGCCAAGTATTCCCTTTGCTTGCCACCTGTTTTGCAGTCTGCAAGCTTCGTTGCCTATCTTGGTGAGGATATTAATAATGTGCGGGTCCCTTTGGGAAAAGGTCTTTAAAAGACAACATTTTTAAAATATTTTTCGCTGGCTTTTCCATAATGTCTTTAATTATTATTTATTTATTTATTTATTTCTTACCCGCCTCTCCCTCTCGTTCGAGGCGGGGAACAACATTAATACAAAACAGCATAAAATATGTAAAACTGATTAAAAACATATAAAATAATGAATTATTAAAAAACATATAAAACTAATACATTATTAAAAAGCATCTTAAAATTCGACTGGGTAGGCCTGCCGGAAGAGATCAGTCTTTATAGCTTTCTTAAATTCCGGAAGACTGTTAAGTTGGCGAATCTCTCCTGGCAGGCCATTCCACAGTCTGGGAGTGGCAGAAGAGAAGGTCCTCTGGGTAACAGTTGTTTTTGCTGACTTGGATTGCTGTTTTTGATTGGTAATAGGTGTTTTTATTAATTTTTCTTATTTACAAATCACTGTTTTTATGGAACTTTTTTTCACTACTTCTGTAAAGGTTTGATGCCTACAGAGGGAAGGTAATAGAGATTAGGGTGACCAGACAGAAAGGAGGACAGGGCTCCTGTATCTTTAACGGTTGTACAGAAAAGGGAATTTCAGCAGGTGCCATTTGTATGCATGCAGCACCTGGTGAAATTCCCTCTTCATCACAACAGTTAAAGCTGCAGGAGACCTGCCCTCTGTGACCAGATACAAAAGAGGACAGGGCTCCTGCAGCTTTAACTGTTGTGATTAAGAGGGAATTTCACGATGTGCTGCATGCCTACAAATGACACCTGTTGAAATTCCCTTTCCAATAAAACTGTTAAAGATACGGACGTCCTGTCCTCCTTTTCATATGGTCACCACTAACTTGGGCCTTTTTCCACTCTGCACCCCCTCCAAAATCAGTACCTTTTAAATGGGGCAATGAAACAGGGAGGGGCCAGTTGTTTTACCCCAGTGGAGGCTGGTGACTCCGTTGTTGGTGGGCCTATGAATCTGCTCTACGTTTCAGTCAGAACCATTCAGAACTCTAAAGGAGCTGTCCGAGGTGTTGAGTCCTACAGTTCTGACTGGTTCTAACTGAAACCCAGAGCGGATTCACAGAAACGGACATCAGAGCCATCAGCCTCCAGCGGCTCCCCCTCGACAAAAGCATCCAAATTAGTTTTTCTTAGAAACCCATTCCGTGGCCGAGGGCATCACACATTTGAATAGGAAGCCTGGAGATGAGATGACAGTGTTCTGAACCCAACACCCGCCCATGTGCAATTCTGTTTCAGGGGAGGTGGGAAATAGTTTTTAAATAATCAGCTGCCTTCTGGGGCTGCGGTGGGAACAACCGAGGCAAGGAGCAGCAGGCAAAGTTGCAGCAATTGTAGACCGAGATTTGCTATGCAGCTGGAGAGCAGCATCTCCAGCAATAAAATTATGGTAAGAAGGAATGGTTTTCCTTCTGTCTTATTTGTTGCTGCTTTCATTTGCATTAATTAGGTTCAGCTATTATGAAGTCAAGCAGCTAGGTCAGTTGCTTTACACGTATTTCTTTGTTTTAACAGATTGGGGGAATAGCAATAAGGATGTTTTTATTCTTTATGCTGCGATTACAAAAATCCCCCCCCTTGCATTTTTTTACTCTTCTTTTTCTGAGAGACGGGAAATTCATGCTAGCCTCTGCAGAAAAACCTTTCTCCTCCTCCCCCAACAGGATCAGCAGTGCAAGGGACTGTAGGGCAAAAATCTGCTGGGCCCGTTCCGCAGGGCGGGAGGGGGCCGACCACAGAGCATCTGGCAAGCCCTTAGGTCCCCGTGGATTTTCAACCCACCCCTAGGGATGGGTGTATGGCTGTTGTGCTTTGGGGGACCAGCAACACCAACCTGTGTGCTTGATTCTTCTCCTTGCAATGCCTGCCCCCAGCTAATTTCGGGACACAAACCGATGACTACCCCATTTAACCTATACCTCCAGTACTTTCTTCTCCAAAAGTCACTTAGGGCACAATCCTATGGAGATGCCAGTCAGTGTCTGAACTCAGAGGCTGATGGGCATCTTATGCAAAGTGGGAGGAGCATGGAGGTGATCATTGCCTCTACACTCCTCCCATTCTGCATTTTTGCTAGACAGGCTTTTTTTTTTTGCCCATCTAGCTGGGGCTCTGCAGAGCAAGGGAGAGTAGTTGAGGACATAGGATTCTTTGTAAGATGGCCTTTCCAGTTCCCTCCTCTCCCCACCCACAGAACCACCCCCTTTCCCTCCTCTCTGAGACTTGGAGAGGCAGCCAGCCTGGTTCTCCCCACACCAGCTGCGACAGGGAAGGAACGGGAAGTTTGGACTCTTTTGTCCAAGATCAGAGCACTGTCTCCAGGCTTGGATCCAAGCATTAAGAGGCCCTTTCAGGCACTGATGGCAATTCCCCCAGCACGATAAAGGCATGCCGTGGGAATTATGCACTTTCTGGAGGCCTTGTACATGCGCAACGTCAAGTGCTCGCTGGACTGGCTTGGTCAGAACTGGGCTGGTCAGGCAGTTCTTGGTGAGCATGTGAAGTGAGCTCCCAGGGAGCTCACCATTCACTACCCACCCTACACTGACCCAAATAGTCCCTCTGCTACCCAGTTTAATTAAAGCTGCTAGTTTCTGCTCCATTCTCAGAACCACAGCCAACCCCACGCAGTTTCAAGTCTCTGCCTCCCCACAGCAAGTGACTGTGATAGGAATGTCAGAAGCTGTCTTCTACTGAGTCAGACCCTTGGTCCATCTAGGCCAGTACTGTTGACACAGACTAACAGCAGATCTCCAGGGCTTCAGGCAGGAATTTTTATTAGCCCTACCTGGAGATGCTGGAAATTGAACCTGGGACCTTCTGCCTGCAGAGCAGGTGCTCTAAAACTAAGCTCTATACAGGGGAAAGCAAAATGGATGGCCAGTGAGACCGGATGATGTCAGGGTGGGGTGTGACTTTGGGGACAGAGTCCCATTCCCTGACATTATCTGGCCTTCTGGATTGCTCTGGAAGAAGGGATCCATATGTCAGTTAAGGGATCAGATGGTAAAGAGGAACAGCTGAGCTTAGAAGTGTTGGGGGAGTGGCATTTCACAAAAGCAGGCAGGGACTAGCTGAACTCCGATGCAGCTGACGGCAATTGCTAATTACTCCACTCCCCATTAAAGTCTGGCCAGCGCTCAGTAAAATCACTGGAAGCAACTCTCGTATCTGGTGCCTTGCCTTGTGTTTCCCAGCTTCGTGTTTCATGCCTGGACGTGTTCTGACCTTTGGACCATATCCTGACCATTCTTCAGTGCTTCCCTGTAACCTTGTTATTGCCTGGACTGGACTTTTGACGACTCTTCGATGCTCCAATGCTTAATGATTCCAGTATTGTTACAACTCGGCTTGGATGGAACCTTCAGGCTCTCCCACGGATTGTTTTATGGATGCTTCTCTCCGCTTCTCGAGTTACACTGCTTAATTTATGACACCATGTCTGATGCCCCTGGATACATGAGCTCACCCGCACCTGCCCCATATGCCGTTCGCCAGACTCCCACTGCTTCTTCGACCCCACCAGGAATGCGGGTGAACTACCGGATGGCGTGGTGGGTACCCAGCAACACCATTTT
Organism: Anniella stebbinsi; assembly: GCA_029215795.1. Taxonomy (NCBI): domain Eukaryota; kingdom Metazoa; phylum Chordata; class Lepidosauria; order Squamata; family Anniellidae; genus Anniella; species Anniella stebbinsi. Next base: position 133,862,713 of record JARDYH010000002.1, read on the forward strand.
GTGAATAGCCACAGCTTTTTACATCAATTGCCAGTTTGCACAATCGCCATTAATAGCACGATTTCAGCAAGATTGCAGGTGTAAATGGTCTAATTAGATCATTTCCGCCAGCAGTTTTGTGTAAATGGCACAAACGCTGCTGTAGGTGATGTATGAACCCTGTTATGTTATTTGTATAGGCATTTCCACTTCAGGATGGGTTCATCAGTCTATTTCTGCTCTGTGTCATGTTCACACGTGTTCACCCATATGTCCCTTACATCTTCCTTTCTCCATAAATCTGCAGATTTCTTCAACGACACATTTCCTCTCAAAATACAGGTTTCTAAATGTACCTTCCCTCAAAATAAGCATTTTAACATCTTTTTGACAAGCTTTTTTGAGCCAAGAACTGTGCTGAAACATTCAGGATGTACGAAAGCTGGTAGGCAACTAAATGCTGGTCGTTCCATTCATCTGGGAGATGCAGATCAGGAGAAGTCTCAAAGATCAAATTCCTTAAGCATCCCAATTTCCACCTCCCCAGAAACTCAAGAAACATAGCAGTAAAAGTAGACATGCCATTTTGTAATCCAATTCCAACTGGCCACTGTGGGAAGCGGAATGCAGGATTAGATGAACTTTGTTCACATCTAGCAAGACCATTCTTAAGTTCTTAATGCCTTGTTTAAATTTTATTTTATTTATATCCCCCCCTTTCCACCAAAGAATGGTGCTCAAGGCAGCAACACATGGTTATTATATGTGTATAATGATCTGTCACAGGCTTGATTGCACATTATGTTTCCCCTTCAAAAGCAGAAGTCTAGGAAGTTATGGAGATGGTGAAATCCATTCAGCCTGTGCTTCGTGGATTGCCAAGTAGCTTTCATTTCGTCATCTGCTCATTGATGGAATCAGATTTTTTTTGGGTGGGGATTGTATGAGCATTTAGTTCCACTTGGGCAAGTGTGCATTAACATTCATTTGCACACACATCCCAAAGTAAAACACAAGTCCACAGAATCCACGTGACTTAGAAAAAGCTCATCTCCTGCAAAATCTGCAGGTCAGATTCTCAAAATTCTGAACTCATTTGAATATGTTGCGGATTTCTTGGACAACCCTACATGAGAAACACTCTAAGTAGTACAATGCAGCTAAGAACATCAGAACATCAGAAGAGCCCTGAGGCTGGATCAGACCGAGGGGCCATCTAATCCAGCACTCTGTTCACACAGTGGCCAACCAGCTGTCAACCAGGGACCAACAAAGCAGGACATGGTGCAACAGCACCCTCCCACCCATGTTCCCCAGCAACTGGTGCGCACAGGCTTACTGCCTCTGATACTGGAGGATGCACATAGCCAACAGGGCTAGTAGCCATTGATAGCCTCTTCCTCCAGGAATTTATCCAACCCCCCTTTTAAAGCCAACCAAAATGGTGGCCATCACTACATCTTGTGGTAGTGAATTCCATAATTTGATTTAGACCTGAATTGAAATCGGTCTCTTGTATCGCACCCATAGCTGCTTTAATTGCTAGTCATTAGGGGTGTGCACGGACCCCCCGGATCGGATCGGGACCCGGATCGGGACCTCCAATTTTGTCCCGGACCGGTTCGGACAAAATCGGAGGCCCCCCGGACCGGATCGAGTCCGATCCCGACCCAAAAATCGTAAATTTTTGGATCGGCCGCCATTTTTTTCCCCATAGACTTGCATTGCAATGCAAGTCTATGAGGAAAAAATGGCGGCGGGTGGCTGAGGGGGGGCCTAACTCCCTCCCCCCCCGGGGCCGTCCGCTGTGGACGGCCCCGGCAGGTAAGCCCCCTCCCCCGCGCTCCCTACCCCCCCTGGGGCCGCCCGCTTCCATCCGCTGGCGCCCGCGGGCGCCAGCGAATAGAAGCGGACGGCTCCGGGGGGGGGGTAAGCCCCCTTCCCCGCCACTGCTTACCTTCTCGGCCCGTCCGCTCCCGTCCGGCGCCGGCGGCTACCACCAGCAGGCTCCGCAGCCTGCTCTAGAGTAGCGCGCCGGGTGATGACATCACCCGGCGCGCCACCCTAGAGCAGGCCGCGGAGCCCACTGGTAGTAGCTGCTAGTGCCGGACGGGAGCGGACGGGCCGAGAAGGTAAGCGCCCCCCTCCTCCCCCCCCCCGCTGTCCACTTTCATCGGTGGGCGCCCGCTGGCGCCCGCCAATGGAAGCGGCGGTGGGCGCCAGTGGGCGCCCGCCGATCCGCCGATCCGCCGAACCGGTTCGGAGCCTTTTCGGACCGGTTCGGATTGGATCGGCCGATCCAGCTGCGGGATCGGAAATCGGATAATTTATCCGATTTCCCACTGGACCGGACTCGGATCGTGGATCGGGTCCGATCCAGTGCACATCCCTACTAGTCATGGTGCCTATACAACCAGCACTTTCTTTTTTGTGGATTGAACAGTAATGTTTTCAAACCTGCTGCCTGCTCAGGACACTTATCCACAACAGCAAAAATGCCATTTTTGCACTGGAGATGGAAAATTGCAGATGTTCACAGCGCCTCTTACAAGCATCTCTCTGTAGCACAAGACAGAAGCCCTGCAGGCTTCCAGATCCTTCCCGACACGAAGTGGCATGGTTCTTACCTCATAATGAGCCACGCGCTGAGATTCCGATATTAGCTGAGCGCTGCACACTTTACAGTAGCTTTCCGTGAATAGTTCCTGGTCAATATCCGATGACTTCATCTGCTTGCAACGACACAAACAAAAACAAATATACAATTAAAAAAAGTGATGTGGATCATTGTCTTTGCTGCCCAGGCACGTCCTTGCAGCAGAAATAAAATAGCACTTCACAATGATCCATGAAAAGAGCTGAGCAAATAACTTTTCTGAGGAAAAGTTGGAGATAAAAGTCAAAATTGTCATTACAGTTGAATTAAGCTGTATCAGAAGAAAATCTGGGCAATTAGGCAGAATGTAGAATTGTAGACTCCCAGAAGCCATCAATCTTGGGAGAATTGCAAGGACGTGCAGAGGTACAGACTGGAGCTTTTAACAGAGTAAAAATGAAAATGCACTTAAATTCGAAAGTTATGTTTTTCATCAACTCACCCCTGGGAAATGTGCCTCTTACCACTCAAATTCCACCAAAGGAAGACTCCACACTTACCCCTCAGTTCTTCATTTCAGAACAAAAATACAATCAGAAATTACAAAAAAAAAAGTTTCATGTTTGGGTTGCCAGATCTCAGGGTTTAAATGAAAGTGCCAGGAGTTTTGTTGCCATCTCAAAAACCTCCTGACACACATGAAGGGCAGTGGAGGTTGTTGGCTCCAATGTCAGTGAGGAGGTGAATCCGCTCCGGGTTTCAGTGAGAACTCAAAAGGAGCTATCCGAGGTGCTTCTGCAGCTTGGATGGCTCCTTTAGAGTTCTGACTGGATCTGACTGAAACTCGGAGTGGATTCATGGCCCCACTGACATTGGAGCCGTCAGCCTCTACTATTGATGAAGGGGCTCCACCAGAGTAAAGGTTAATGGGCCAATGTCATGCCTCTGCACCTGGATCCATCCCTTGTGTGACTGAGTCCCACTTACACAGGGGATGGAGCCAGGTGAGCAGGTACAATGTCAGGGACAGGAATGCCATCCTGCTATGCTTTGATCATGTGGAGCCCCTTCTCATAGAACAGGGCTGCAGAACCTCCATCTTAGGGGCTAGATCCAGCCTTCCTGGGTTGTCCGGAGCACCATGCCCCCTTCCCCTGGCTAGGGATGTCAGGGTAATCCACAATGGAACCAAATCAGTTCAGATTTTTTTGACTCTGACCTGCAGATTGGGCAGTGGACTGGCTTTCCTCCTGTTCAGCAGTTTCTGTGGATTTGCGGACATTTTTTCTAACCTCCAGGTATTTTGCACAAATTTTGTTCTTAGGGAACTACGCAAAACATTCTAAAACAGTCAAAAATGTGCATTTCCCATTGAGGCTAAAGTGTGAAAATGCATATTTGGGGACAATGTGCACATTGCAGGACAATTTTATTTATTTATTTATTTATTTATTACATTTGTATACCACCCCATAGCCGAAGCTCTCTGGGCGGTTTACATAGGATTAAAAACAATTAAAAACAATATACAAAAATTAAAACAGCAAAAACATACAACATACACACAATCTGTACATTTAAAAACCACTTCAAAAAACTACAAAAACAAAACAAAACAAAACAAACCCAGGCTCCTCAGAAATTGCCAAATGCCTGAGAGAAGAGGAAAGTCTTGACCTGGCGCCGAAAAGATAACAATGTTGGCGCCAGGCGGGCCTCGTCGGGGAGATCGTTCCACAATTGGGGAGCCACCACAGAGAAGGCCCTCTCTCTTGTTGCCGACCTCCGAGCTTCCCTCGGAGGAGGCACTCGGAGGAGGGCCTTAGATGTTGAACGTAGTGTTCGGGTAGGTTCATGTCAGGAAAGGCGTTCCATCAGGTATTGTGGTCCCAAGCCATGTAAGGCTTTATAGGTTAAAACCAGCACCTTGAACCGGGCTCAGAAACATACAGGCAGCCAATGCAAGCGGGCCAGAGTAGGTCTTATATGTTCGAACCTACTGGTTCCAGTTATCCATCTGGCCGCTGCATTTTGCACAAGCTGCAGCTTCCGAACCACCTTCAAAGGCAGCCCCACGTAGAGTGCATTGCAGTAATCTAACTTGGAGGTTACCAGAGCATGGACAACTGAAGCCAGGTTATCCCTGTTTGCATGACACATGTGGAAATATGCGCAAATTCACATCTGTGCCCATTTGCATGTGCGCAAATTCGGAAACTAAAAAAAAATGATTCCGTAGGTGGCTGGATGACAGAATGAAAGGAAAGTGAGAGTCCACAAAACACAGATGGAATGGACAGTGCATCTCTACCCCTGGCTGTACCACCGATGATGTGGTAGTTTTCCCCACTTTTGCACCAATGTTCCCCCATTCTAAAAAGCTGAAATGCCTCTAAGGCTTTGTTTCCAGAAGTAAGACCTTTAAGCTAAAATATCCTGGTATTATGGTCCCACCCCTTTGAATTTGGCTCAGTCCCGTGTGGGGTGGGGGTGGGTGTGTTTGTGTGGGTGGGTGGGTGGGTGAATTAGGTTGGCCACGTCACCAAAACAGAGGACAAAATTGGGCACGGATTTGCATAACATTCACATATGCTAACGCATATGTATAGATGCAAATTTAGAAATAATTACTATAATTTAAAATGGAAATTCCAAACGTCTCACCTTCGTGGAGGAGACCGTGAGCCGTGTGCCTCCTTAGTCGGCTGCCTGGTGCTAAATCATGCCGGGGGACTTCAATGCCCATGATGCTCTCCTTTTGGGAGAGGGTATCTTTACACTGGACTTGTACTAGGCAGCACCTAAAATAAAGGGCTTTCCTGTGCCAGCTCTCCAAAATTCAGAACTGTCCTCTGTAAAGTAGGACCACTGGTGCAAGTAGATGATTTCAGACCCAGGATGCAATGGTCTTATGACAGCCTCCTTGACCTGCTCTTCTGTTTTACTTGTGAAGCACAGAAGTGAAATGTCTCCTCCCCCACCCCATGACACTTCCATGCTTTACAGCTGCTTTGACGTTCCTTCTGTGTTGGAATGTTGCTCAAAAATAACAATACTCCAAGCTGTACAAAATTGCATTTGGGGCTCACTTAAAGCAGAGCACTGTCAGGACTACAGGGATGAAATTGAGTTTGCTTCCGCGGCCTGGTTGCTCTCATCACCTGCACCTGTTCATTGGGGGGGGGGGCTGGGCTACAGGACCAGGACTTTTGTCCTACGGTGTACCGCTAGCTGGACCACCAAGTAGGACATTGGGCCTCCCTAGTGTGAATAGAATGGGGGAAAGCACCATCTGTCCTGTCGGAGTAATGCATCAACGGGGCGTTTACAGCCACCACTGACGCAGTGGGGGAAGTGGGCAGCTGGCTGTCAAGTGCTCGAGTGTGGGTCCGCAAAAGCACCACGGATGCCTGACTAGGTCTGGGGGTGTATGGATGCAGGGGAGTCTGTTAGACTCCTGGACTTAGCCGGGTGCTCTCAACATCCCTAAGCGATAGGCAGGGAGCATCACAGAGAAAGAGGCAGTATACTGAAGGCTCTACTCTGACGTCCATGCAGAACTAGCAAGCATCACATCCGACGATCTCAGTGACTGGGCAGGCTGGTAAGGGAGAAGGCGCTCTCTCAGTCGGATGTCTTCCTTACTCATATAGCGATGCCTATGTTTTTTTTCAATGTGACATGTGCTATAGATAGGCTGACCCTATGGAAAGGAGGACAGGGCTCCTGTATCTTTAACAGTTGTGATGAAGAGGGAATTTCAGCAGGTGTCATTTGTAGGCCTGTAGTTCTTGGTGAAATTTCATCTTCATCACGACAGCTAAAGCTGCAGGAGCTATATTTGAGTGACCAGATACAAAAGCGGGCAGGGCTCCTGCAGCTTTCACTGTTGTGATGAAGAGGGGGTTTCACCAGTTGCTGAATGCATACAAATGACACCTGCTGAAATTCCCCTTTCAGTACAACTGTTAAAGTTATAGGAGCCCTGTCCTCCTTTTCATATGGTTAGCCTAGCTATAGAAGAGTGAGCCCTCCCAGGCTATCCTTGGATTGGATTGGGGTTTTGTCAGCTTTCCCAGGGTGGGGGTGGGAGGAAAACTCCAGGGGATTTTCCCAAGCCGATCCAAGGGTTGGGAAAGATGCCATCTCTCTGTCCCTCTCTGCTGCTCCTACCACCCAGCCAGCCCTCAAACATGCTCCCTTCCCTTAAACATGAGGGTTGGAGGAGTGAGGATGAATAGGAAGGAGAGACTAGGGCTATTTCCCAACCCTTCTCTCCCCTCCCCATCATCCCGTCATGCTACGAATAGGGTGAGGAGGCACAGGAGCCTATGGAAGGCACTTCTCCCAAGAGATCCTGCCATTGTGGGATGGCATCAGGAGACGGTAAAGGCCAGCAGGGATGGGCAAGGGAAGCTGGGATTTTGCCCCAGGCCCAGAACAAATTTATTTATTTATTTGAAGTGGGTTTTTTTGTCCTGGTCCTCAAACTAAAAGACTCCTGGGGCAACATACTAACAAGCAGAGCCTTCATATATCACACAAGAAAATAAGGATTGGGAGGGAAGGGGGGAAATAAAGTAATGTTTCCACAGGGCTGGTGGATTTCCCCCCCAAATTCCCCTCTTATCTCCCTCCCTGCAATTGATGCTGGTGATGACAGTTGAGGGAAGAGGGGCATTTATGGGGTAGATTTAAACTAGAGAATGTTGAGGCTTGTAAAACTCTCCCCCATTTCCAGGAAAGCTTGAACAAGCCCCCAAAGCTAATTTCCAAGCTGGGCTCGGGGATTTTTTTGCAGACATCCCTGGGATGCATAAACTTGGTTCATGCGCTTCCATTCAATGGGAAAATGGGGACTTGGCCATGCCAAAAACCATCACCATCAGCACCATGGGAGATGTGTGCTGCCCTGATGGAATAGAGAAGCACATCATCTTTCAAAGTCGGATGAAACTCTGGTCCCTCCAGGAGCTCTAAAATAATTCCTTTCCCCCAAATCATTCCCTTTTCCAATGTGCACATAGGGATGTATGGACTGTGCAAAATCTGTTTCACACGTTGTCAGGCACCATGAATGATACATTTTATTTGTCTACGGCACAAAGGCCGTTACAACGGCAACAACAAAACAAGATGCCTCCGTGACAACCGAAATTCTTACAAACTCATAGGGAGAGAATTCGTATAAAAGAACCAAACCGAGAGAAAAAGCTGAGGTTCATACTGTTGAAAAAAATGATACAAACCCTAGTAGCAATAAGAACAGAAAATTATAGCAGGTGGTTCCCCTCTGCAATCTACACCAGATTTCTTTAAGAAATTTTGGCAGATTTTTTGAGCTGCAGCAGCAAACATTACAACCTTGTTTGTAATTGCTTTGCTATGATCTGCTAACAGATCACAGATAATATCAGCAGTGGACCAACCCGCTCTTGTTCTCAGAAGATCTCCCAGTAAACGATCCCTAATATCTTGATACAAGGAGCAGCGTAACAAGTAATGTGCTACATCTTCCACCTCCCTTGCACCACAATTACATGTCCGCTGGTTGTAGGGAACCCTGTTATACTTCCCCTCCAGGTAGGCTGTAGGCATTGATTGAGCCAGGTACCATTTGTTCCGTCATCCAACCATCGACAGAATCAGATTTTTTTTCCAGCTTCTGAATTGGTGCGAATGTAAATTTGCCCCAATTCGGACGTGCGCAAATTTGCAAATTCCCCCCACATGTACATTTTTGAGTTTTAGCCTATGGGGAAATGCACATTTCTGGCTGTTTTCTTCAACATTTTCCCACATTTTTCTATGAAGAAATGTTTGCACAATTCCTATAGGTTAGGAAAAGGGTCTGCAAGGCTGTGGAGTCCACCAGGCAGGGGGAAACGCTGGTCCGCTACAGAATCCATGGGTTGAATTCATAAAAATCTGAGCTCATTTGGTTCCATTATGGATTTCTCTGACATCCCCATGGCAGCCCCCCATCTAATCATCTCTTTCAGAGGACAGATCCTGTCCGCAGTGTTGAAGTCAGTGGGTGTGTGCGCTCATTCGCGAAGTATGAGAAATTAGTTTCAATTCGCTTTTCATCAGGATTCATGCAGGATTTGCACCTTCCAGACTGAACACAAACACACAACCTGCGGTCAAAGTCTGTACATTTTTGAGCTTGCAACGAGATTTGCAAACCAAAAAACCACTACTGCATTCAACAGTATGCATCCATTTGAAAAATGCATGAAAAAAATGCACACTTTTGAAAAATGTGCATGAATAAAGCTTTAATCAATGGGAAAAGTATGCATACATTTCAAAGATGGACATAATTGACATGTACATTTGGAGAAATATTCACAAAAATAAGCACAAATTTTCATACAGTAAGAAAAAGAAAAAGAAAAAGAGAGAGAGAGAGAGAGAGAGAGAGGGGTGTGTGTGTGTGTGTGTGTGTGTGTGTGTGAAAGAGAGAGAGAGAGAGAGAGAGAGAGAGAGAGAGAGAGAGAGAGAGAGAGAGATGGAGCCAAGTTAGATTTGCACATCCCAGGTCTATGTGTACCTTGTCCTTATACTTCAGGGAGCAAAATATCTTGACCATCCCTGGCTCACAGCTGAGGGTTCAACAAGCCCCTTCCAACATCCTGCCCATTTGAAGTTTTCAGCTGCTGGCCATAAGGAGGACATCAACGTGTCTTCATTTCCTGCGGTGGTGGGAACAGGCTCAACTATTGATTCCTTACTTGGCAAGATGCCATTTGAAACATTCTTCCCTGGGCAGGTTTTCAGTGTCAGCGTCTGCAGCTGCTTCAGAGAGGGGAGTCGGCGGATATAATAGAATATCATTCGTGCTGTTCAAGAAGATGAGGTTGTAGAGGAGAACATTGAGCATTGCCTAAAGTTAGATGCTGAAATGAATTTCGTTGGAGAATCCTGCTCAGGCAAGAGCAAAAGAATGAAGGAGCCCTCAAGAGAAGTACACCTCCCATGGTCCCCTAAATCCCAGCACAATGTCGCCCAATGCATCAGAGGGCCAGGGTGAGGAGGAGAGAGGTCAGATCAGAAAAAAAACTCTCCCTCCTTTCACCCCGTTACTAGGGATGCCAGAGGAATCCACCAGGATGTGTGTGTCAATTCTCTCTTGCTTGAGAGAGTTGTGCAGAGCAGCCAGCAGGCGATAGCGGTGGTGGCAACAGCAGGCAGCAGGCAATTCCAGTGCTAGCCATCATGCGCAAAAGTCTCTTTTCCCTGACAGTACCCCAATAGGGAGAAGGGAGATTTGCGCACAATGACCAGAGAGTCCACGAGTTCTGGTGGGGAGCCCTTGGCTCGCTTTGTGCCAGCTGAGTCAGGGGCTCTGGGGAAATCCTTTGAGCTCCAAGAGGAGCAGATTTCCCCGTGCCAGATATCCCTACTTGCTACTCCCTTCCAATACTGTCCCTACAACCAATTAAAGGTAAGGAAAGAGAAGGGACAGCTTTTGGGGAAGGGGAAAAGGGATACAAATGACCGAGGCCACTCGTCATTTGTATCCCCAATGGGGTCATCCCATGAAGCTGATGGGTGGGTGATTCAGGACAGATAAAAGGACTTCACACAGTGCATGGTTTAACTATGGCATTCACTGCCACAAGATGTAGTAATGGCCACCAATTTGGAGGTCTTTCAAAAGGGGTTGACGTTCTCTGTCCTAAAGCCCCGTCTGTCCTCTTCAACAACTGATAAGGAACGCAAGAGCTCAGGCTTGGAGCAAGGTGCTCAGATCACCTTTTCTGAGCCTCTGCCTTCCAGGGAGACAGAGAATTAATGCACAGCCTCTTTTCTTGCCAGCTGGACTTCACAAAGCAAGTTCTCAATATTTCAAGCTCTCTCTCACTCTCTTTTTTTTTTTTTTTTACTCTTTTCACCTCCTCAGGTCTCTTCCCCAGCCTCTCTGCCACCGACAATGGCCATTTTGTTTGCTTCTGACATTTCACAGTTCATTATTGATTGACTATATATATATATATATTCCTCGCCGTTCAAGCTATTGCCATAGTCAGCCTGCGACACTTCACCACCTTCCTTTTCTCTTCCTGTCGCCTCAGCACCCTCAGTCACAAATTGGGCAGCATGAAAGCAGGGCCAGGACTGCCTAGCCACTCTGCAAGGCAGCCTTTTCTCAGAAGCTTCTGATGAACCTCATTTCGGGGAACAGTTAGCGAGGGTGGAGGGCTAGCCAAGAAGTTGCAGTTGGTTGCCTGCATTTTGAATATCCATTTGTTTATTGATTTGATAGGTACCCAGCCTTTCTACCCTCAAGACCATACACAAGAGCAGGCTTGGTGATGTCCTGTGATTCCACGCGCATAGAACAACTTTGGCCTTGGCTTTGAGATTCAGCATTTTTAATATTTCACCTTTCCTGGATCCGTCACTCCAAACAACAGCTCAGATATATGCGATTGCCAGGAGTGCCTACTATCAGTTTCAGCTGATATGCCAGCTGCGCCCCTTCCTAGAGTTCGAAGACCTAAAGACGGCAGTGCACGCGCTGGTAACTTTGAGGCTCGACTTCTGCAATGTGCTGTACATAGGGCTACCTCTGTGCCTAGTCCGGAAACTTCAACTAGTTCAAAATATGGCGGCCAGGTTGGTCAGCGGTACACCATATTACACCAGCTTTAAAATCACTCCACTGGCTGCCAATTACTTTCTGGGCATTGTACAAAGTGTTGGTCATTACCTTTAAAGCCCTACATGGTTTGGGTCCAGGTTACCTGCGGGATTGCCATCTCCCATACAATCCAGCCCGCACACTCAGGTCCTCTGGGAAGAATTTATTACCGTCAGCCAAAACTAGGCTGACAACCGTTACCCAGAGGGCCTTCTCTTCTGCCACTCCTAGACTGTGGAATGGCCTGCCGGGAGAGATTCGCCAACTTAACAGTCTCTCTGACTTTAAGAAAGCCATAAAGACTGATCTCTTCCAGCAGGCCTACCCAGTCAGATTTTAAGAGTTTTATTGGTATTTCTATAATGAATTAGTTTTATATATTTTTAATCAGTTTTATGTATTTTATATTATTTGCTTTTAGCGTTCAACTCCTCGATCCAGAGGGAGAGGCGGGTAAGAAATAAATAAATAAATAAATTATGATTATGATTATTATTATTTTTAAAAACACATACCATTAAGTTTCTAGTCCTTATGGCAGGAGTCAACAACCATTTTGGACCCAGGGACACATTTGACAGTTTGAAAATGTGTCCCAGGCATCACCACCAATTGCTGTTGGAAGGTGAATGAAATGTTGGGAGTGCCTCCCCACTAGATTCTGAGATTTCTAACCCCCCATTCTGACTTTCACCCCCCCCAAAGCCATTTTTGGGGGCAGGGGGATTTTTATCCCACCTCTATTCAAGTCAAGGGAGCAATATCGCTACTGATCTCTTTCAAAGTCTTCTAGATTAATGGCAGGTGAAAACACAAAGCTTTCTACAAACCTTCTTCCCCTAAATCTAACAGATGTTTCCCTCCAGTGCTTCGATAGCAGTGTCGCATCAACCAACCTGTAAGAGAGTCTGGAGAGAGAGAGAGAAGCAAGAAGGGAAAAAAGAGAGCATCATTACACCTGTGCCTAAACCAGCTGAGAGATGCTCTGTGATTTCTATTCTCCAAGCTGTCACCGATATTCAGAGGAACAAATGTTCTCAGCTTTTTTGGAAAATAAAATCAATATCTTAACAGTTGTTGTTTCTTTTTCCTTGGTGCTTTATCATCTCTCTGGTTCCCTTTTTCTCACTTCTCCTAACACCCAGGAACATTGATGTGGTTTATTTCCCTTCTGAACCATTTAAGGGATAAAGGTGCAGAATTCAAAACCTGCATCTTCAGGGAAGGGAGGAATATGAACTAATTAACGAACCAACCTCTGGTGGCAAACATTTCCATACGTGAGCCATGCACTGCATTAGCATGTTCATCCTTGGCTTTGTCCTGCACTTATTGTGCAGGGATGTTGAAAGAAAGAAAGAAAGAAAGAAAGAAAGAAAGAAAGAAAGAAAGAAAGAAAGAAAGTGGCAAATTTGGCCAACCCTCAGTCGAAGCTCATGGCTTCGATTTCAGTTAGGCGGTGAATCCACTCCGGGTTTTAGTCAGAGCCAGTCAGAACTCTAAAGAAGCAATCCAAGGTGCATAATTCATTTTAAATTTTGTGAGCATGCACTGTTGCATAACAACTGAAGAATTGCCTTGCTGGATCAGACCAACCTCCATCTGGTCCAGCAGTCTGTGGATGTTCAGTAGCCATCATCACATCTTGCAGCAGCGGGTTCTTTGAGCCCCTGTTCTCTCTCTCTCTCTCTCTCTCTCTCTCTCTCTCTCTCTCTCTCTCTCTCTCTCACACACACACACACACACACACACACACGGCTACCATAATTTCTAGTTATGGTCACTCAATAGCATTAACAACCAAGGATTAGAGAAGGGCAGATAGGTCTATTTCAGGTCTGTCTCAATTTTTCATGTGTTCATTCATAAATCCGTTTGGTCCTGTTTCCACATTGGTTCTACACTTATAATCTGCACGAACATTTGTATTAAATTACATATCACAGAATAGATAGAATTATAGAACAGTCGAGTTGGAAGGGGCATATAAGGCCATCGGGTCCAACCCTCTGCTCAGTGCAGGAATCCACCTTAAAGCATCCCTGACAGATGGCTGTCCAGCTGCCTCTTTAAGGCCTCTAATGTGGGAGAGCCCACAATCTCCCTAGGTCATCGGTTCCGTTGTCATATTGCGCTAACAGTCAGGAAGTTTTTTCTGATGTCCAGCTGGAATCTTGAGCCCACTATTCTGTGTCCTGTATTCTGGGATGATCAAGAAGAGATCCTGGCCCTCTTCTGTGTGATCACCATTCAAGTATTTGAAGAGTGCTCTCATGTCTCCCCTCAATCTTCTCTTCTCCAAGCTAAACATGCCCAGTTCTTGCAGTCTCTCCTCATTGGGCTTTGTTTCCAGACCCCTGATCATCTTCTGAAAGTATGCATTTGTTTCTAATACATTTCTAGGCATGTCTAATACATTTGATCTGCAAACGACATCACAACATTCCAAGGAGTGCCAAATTCGAAGGATAGCCATGATCCTTAGGGATGGGCGAACGAGCGATGTTGGACTTCACCAAGATTCTCTCAGAATCAGCTTGCTGCTCGTCCCGCCTCAATGTGTGTTTTCATAGATTCCTCACCCTTGTGCAAACGTTCCCCATGGACTAAAGCTTGGCTGACTTAAAATGTGTGCATTTTGAGGAACTTGAACCCTTTCAGGAAGCGGCACATGTTGAGAAAGTTGCACATGTTTCAAGCGTGCATTTTGCCAAAGTCCAGAAACTTGCAAACGATTTTGGAGAAAAGATGCTCTCGTTTGTATTCAGGATTGCGGATGGAGCATTTTGAGTGATCGGTAGGGATGGAACAACTCACTTGTGTCTGGCTCCATCAGATGCTCAAAGAAGGTCACCAAGCTGTGTTACCTTCTTTGTGGCTTGGCGAGTGCCCAATGAGCCCACAAGCCCACCCACAATGGTCCGGAGTCCCCAGTGTTGTGCACAATGGAGGTTCCGGACATTGCGTATCTCCTACCTTGTGTAAATGGCACCCATAAAGGCCTGGTTTATGCAATATTAAAGGCATTAATAGAGCATTCACAGCTTTCATCTTGCACAAAAAGGCCTTTGTGGCTGCCATTTAAGCAATGTGGGAAATACACAATTTCTGGATCTTCCATTGTGTACAACGATGGAGGTTCTGGTCCAGGGCTATGGCTGCCATGCACTCATTGGGATGCAGGATGCTCAAAGAGCAGGCTCATGAATGCACCCTGGCCAGCAAGCTGGATTGGTGGGTGGGGCAGATGCAGGGGAGTCTGTGAGATTCCTGGACCTTGTCAGGCACCCACGGCATCCCTAGTGATTTGTGAACTGAAGCAAAATTCTTATACATCCCTAGTTCTAATCCATGGATGAGTCTGGAAGGGGTTGATCATAAGAACACAAGAAGAGCCCTGCTGGACCAGACCAAAGGTCCATCGAGTCCAATTCTTTGTTCACGTAGTGGCCAACCAGCTGTCAACCAGGGAACCACAAGCAGGACACACGTGCAACAGCACCCTTCCACCCATGTTCCCTAGCAACCGGTGCATATAGGCTTACTGCCTTGGATACTGGAGGCAGCATATAGCCACGAGAACTAGTAGCCATTGTTAGCCTCCAGGAATTTATCCAACCCCCTTTGAAAGCCATCCAAACTGGTGGCCATCACTACATCTTGTGGCAGGGAATGCCATCGTTTAACTATGTGCTATGTGAAGGAGTCCTTCCTTTTATCTTAGGGTGACCAGATAAAATCCAGGTCAGGGCTCATGTAACTTTAACAGTTGTAGAGAAAAGGGAATTTCAGCCAGAGTCATTTGTATGCAATTAGTTCCTGGTAAAATCCCCTCTTCATCACAACAGTTAAAGGTGCAGGCACTATACTAGAGTGACCCTATACAAAAGAAGGCAGGGCCCCTGCAACTTTAACTGTTGTGATGAAGAGGAAATTTCACCAGGAACTAATTGCATACAAATGACACCGGCTGAAATTCCCTTTTCTCTACAACTGTTAAAGTTACATGAGCCCTGACCTGGATTTTATCTGGTCAGCCTATTTTATCTGTCCTGAATCTCCCACCCATCAGCTTCATGGGATGACCCAATTGGGTTCTAGTATTGCGGGAGAGGGAGAAAAATGTCTTCCTGTCCACATTCTCCACACCATGCATCATTTTGTGTCTGTTCTCATCACAGTATGGACTGAACAAAACCCTCAAGCATCCCTACCAGGAATGGGTTTCCTGGCTTTTCTGGCAAATGATCGGACCTGATCTGGGGGATTAAAAGTGGCTGGGATGCAAGAGCATTACATGGGTGTGTGTCAATGGGCCTCAGAACACAGCCTACAGGGGAAATGCGGAGCTCAGAAAGAATGCACCCCAGTTACGAGTGGCATTCAAGCCGCCAACAGCCACCCACATCGTGGCTCAATGTGCTTTGGGTGCTCCAGGCAGGCAAATGTCTCCAGGAAACCCCCACCACCACCACCAGCAGTGTCAGATTATTAATGTTTAACAAAAAATATTAGAGCAGGCTGTTCCGCAACCTTCACAGGGACCTGCTTGCCCAAAAAGGGCTTCCTTAAAAGCAATTAAAGCCATGTTGTCTAGTTTGGTCTGCAACTAGTGCGCCCACGGAGTGGTGTATTGTTAGAACAGTGTACAAGGGCCAGAGAGACCTGCGTTCAAATCCCTATTTGGCTGTGAAGCTTGCCACGTGCCATATCCCCTGCCTTGGAGGAATCCTCCAAGGACATCCCAACTCAGGGGTCCCTAGCTGGAGCATCCTGGACCGCATGTCACTAGTTCTGCAGGCTAAGACCATCTCCAGGCAAGGTGTGCCTGCGTGCAGAAAAAGCCTCCTCGAGAGTAAAGGCCTCCTTGCGAGCAAGGTCCTCCTCATGAGAAGGACCTCTGCCAAAGGGCGTGTCGTGATTTGCAGCTGAGCCCTGGGTGGGGCCATGAGAGCTCAGGCTACATACCTCTAGAGTTCCAGTCAATATAGTGTTGGTGGTACAACACAGGCCTTATGCACTGTTTGTTCCAGCCTCCAACCTGCATTGTCCTCTTAGAGCCCATTCCAATGTAAGTCTGTTGTCTCCTTCTATGCTCCATTTTATGGACTAAAGTTGGACTAAACACCAAAATTGCGGCTTCAACATGAACCCAACTTTCCCCCTCCCCTCCGTCCCATAGCCTCTGTGTTGCTTAGCACTCGGCCTGCTGAAGCATTTTGAAGAACTTGAAAGCTAGCTTACTATGTTGTGTCATTTCGGTTGGTCGCAAAAAAGCAGACTTCCCCAATCTGGCACCCTCCACATGTGCTGGACTACAAGTCCCATCATCCAGCCAGCATGGCCAGTAGGGAAGGTTAAAGCCAGTATTTGAGCTGCAATCCAACACTGCCGCCCTTAAGCCTACTGACCATGGAGCACCTTTGCCGGTCTGACAGCCAAGACCAGTCTGGGCCATGTTGGCTGAGGATGATGGGAGCTGTGGCCCAACACATTCGGAGGGCTCCAGTTTGGGGAAGACTGCAATAAAGCTATTATCCAATCATGGATTTTGGATGTATCCAATGGTTTCGCTGGAGCCATGGACAACAACGATACATTTCTGGTGTAATTCAAAAGATGCTTCTGATGACTGATTCTTGAACTTTCAGATTTTACTTTATTTTTTTTTATTTTTTTACAAAAACAATGACAACTCTACCAGCTTTCTTTAGCACAGCCAACGACAAACACATCTTGGAAGGAACATGCCTATGTTGTTCCATATCTTCCCCCAACAAAGATGTCAAAAAACCCGAGCTATATTTAACAAAATGTCAAAACGAGAAATGAAACATTCAAACGTAAATAGCACCGCAACGTGTCCGAGAGTCACAGGTGTGTGACAGCAGTGTAGCGACGCGTTAAGAGGGAGAAATCGTGATTTTGATTTGGGGTTTAACGGAAAGAAATGCTAAGAGCTCTTGAAGCAGAGGACAGTCAAACTGGCGAAGGGCCAAAACTCTCACGCCCTAAGGAAGCATCTGCTGGACAACCTGATGCTGTCCAGGCATTTGGCACTGAAGCTCCCATTGTTATCTCTCTTTTCCTGCTTGTGGCGGTTTTTCTTGACGGACATGACAGGCTTTGCCAAGTCATACAGTCCTTTACTGACTCAGAAACTTCCTTTCTATTGAACATGTTTTGAGTACGACTGCGTTCTGGATGTTGGCGTGGATGTATTTTGGTAGGCCCAGTTTCTGAAGGTTTTCTGTATAATTGTTTGATGTGATGCCGGTGACTGAGGTGACTAACGGGATAATTGTGACCTTTTCCTGTTGCCATCATTCTTTAACTTCCATAGCCAATGGTGTATATTTTTTCTCTTGGTTCCTCTTCCTTTTCTACAACATTTTTGACATTGGGTATTGCTATGTCGATGAGGTAAGTGTTTTTTTCTTTTCTTTCTTTCTTTTCTTTTTTTTGTCTATGACTGTTATGTCTGGTCAATTGCAAGGTATTGTCTTGTCTATATGAATTGTTCTGTCCCAGTATATTTTATGATCTGCATTTTCCAAGATTGTTTTGGGTGAGTATGTATAGTATGATGTAGGTTGTTTGATAAAGTTGAATTTAATGGCCAGTTGTTGGTGGGTTATTTTTGCAGCTGTATTGTATCTTTCTATAGATAGTCTATTCCTGCCAGAATTTTACATCCTCCTGTTATATGATCCATTGTTTTTTCAGCCATACTTACTCATTCTGGGATGAAAAGCAAAGTGGGACAATGGCTGAATTCGGACAATACGATAGTCAATGGTGGGGTAATAATCACCTTTACAGTTGTTCATCTAGGGGGCACTCCCCACACAACATGGTAATAAATAATCAACTGTGGTGTGGATTAGGATCAGCACTAAGTTGACTATGGCAGCATTCGGATGACACAGTAGTCAATACAACTGACGATTGTTTCCCCCCCACACCAGTTGCTTATTGTGTCGTCCGAATTCAGCCACTGTCTCCTGGATTACCACGGGATTAAAATCTCAGATAAATCCTTGCTCTCAAAGGGAGGTAGCAAAATGGCTCATGAGCAGATGTCCTGGCACCTGGGGCAAAGTCTGTGTTCACATATAACAATAAACCATGAATACTGGTTTAATAAACCATGATGTGAACAAGCTGTGTGTTGGTACATATAACCCATTTGCTCCCACTTCACTTTTCCCTTCACATGAACGTGTAAACCAACCAGAAAGGAAAGAGCTTTGCATTGATGTTAACACCCTTGATTATGCTAACTCATTCTGGGATGAAAAGAGAAGGGGGCAATGCCTCCTGTACTACCACGGGATTAAAATCTGCATACAAGCCAGGATCATAAACCATCTTTAAATTAAGCTTTGTTGTTGGCATACATTAGTTGCTGGGAATTTGGACGGGAGGCTGCTGTTGCACTCATTCTCTGCTGGTAGGCTTCCCATAGGTAGCTGGTTGACTATTGTGTGAACAGAATGCTGGACTACTGTCTGATCCAGCAGGGCTCTTCCGATGTTCTCATGTTACAATATTCATCTGTACAAATCCTAGTTTGTCTGGGCGAACTTCATCATAATCTCGGATTTGGCCATCAGATAAAGGTCTCCCCTTCCTGGCTTGTTTAAAATGCCTCCAAGGCATTTAAAGAACAGGGTTGTGTGTGTGCTGGTTTTATTATTGCTGGTTTTATCTTAGTGCTATGATGTGCTGTTTTGATCCCTTTTTTTATTGTGCATATTTTACGTTTCTCGTGTATTTCACATTTCCCAGAGAACTTGGGTCATTGGGTGGTTTAAAAGTTTAATTCATTAGTGAAGGACCTGCTCATACAAAGTGAGAGGTGTAAAAGCAAGGTGAATGGGCCACAAGCGTCATGCTGTATGCATCACGGTTGGTTAAGGCAGGATTCCTGGTTTATCCCTCTGTGTGAATGCAGCCAGAAATTCCAAATTGTTCATGTGCACTAGGGGTGATGTGGTGCCCAACTCAGCCTGGGAGTCCAATGTACTCCCAAGCACCCGGACCTTCCCCCAGACCACATTCACTGAGTTCCTGCCACTTACCGGACCCAGTCCCATAACAGCAGCATAATCCGGGAGTGTCTGGTGGCCACCTGCTCCCTCCCCAAATCACCAAGGCATCCCACCTTTTTTGCTCCTTCCCTGCCAGCATCACTGTCATGGCAGTATCCAGGATGGGAAGAGGTGAAGGAATCACCCCGTCTCCTCTTCCCGGCCTGACTACCATGGTGGCAGCAGCACCAGCAGGGCAGGAGGAGGATGAGAGGGACGTCCCCTGGCCGCTGCTCCATCCCTACTGAGCCTTCAAGATGTGCATGCTGGCAACTCGGTTACTTTAATGGCCACCTTAAAAGTGGCAATGTACCCACAATGTTAAATAGGGTGACCCTGTGGAAAGGAGGGCAGGGCTCCTGTATCTTTTAACAGTTGCATAGAAAAGGGAATTTCAGCAGGTGTCATTTGTAGGCATGCAGTACCGGGCAAAATTCCCTCTTCATCACAACAGTTAAAGCGGCCCTCTTTTGTATCTGGTCAAAAGGGCAGGGCTCCTGCAGCTTTAGCTGTTGTGATGAAGAGGGAATTTCACCAAGTGCAGCATGCCTACACATGACACCTGCTGAAATTCCCTTTCCTGTGGAACTGTTAAAAGATACAGGAGCCCTGTCCTCCTTTCCATAGGGTCACCCTACATTAAAGGCATAAAGGGGCCCTTCACGCCTTTAATGTTGCATACACCCCCCACTAAGGTGGCCATTTGTGCAACTTGGGAATTATGGAAGTAACCAAGCGTGGCTCAGTTAAGGGACGGATGGCCCACCGCGCTTCCAGGTGCTTGGCCAGCCTGCCCACAGCTCATACGGCTCGGCTCGCACGGGCAGGCAGGCAGCGAGGACAGCTGAGCGGGCAGCCACACCAGCCAGGTGGAGGTGAGTCTGGCCGTCCCTAGTGCACATATCCAAAGCAATAATTACAATAGGCCACAATCCCTGGGGACAGTTTTTCACAACCCCCATTGAAATGAACAGAAACTGTAGAAGCGCATCTGGTTAAGACTCGGGATTGTAATCAACATGAACTGAAGGGACTTATTTCCCAGCCAAGCAAGTGTGCGTAAGATTGCATTGCCAAATGAGCCAAACATTAAACTATATGAATGTGGCATCAAGTCACTAACAGTTTCTTCCCTCTGCATCCCCCCTCCCAGTTGAGATACAGTCATCCCATAATGTGTCTGTTGCTATGGTAACAGTTTTAGGTTTGTTTTTGTTTTTTTTTGGCACAAACAGTAGCGGGTATCATTTTGTGAGAGCGCAGCCCAACTGTTTGGTTCCTTGCTGCTGGGCATCGGAAGACAAGCTCACTACTGTGGGCATTTGGCGCACCTGGATTCTTCGAGCACAGCAGCACTTCGCGGCCAGCTGTGCTCGCCCAGCCTTCTCCCACCTGGTGTCCTCCAGATGGGTTGGGCTGTGATTCCCATAATGGCCATGCTGGCTGGAGGCGATGGGAGTTGCAGTCCGGCACATCTGGAGGACACCGCGTGGGGGAAGGCTTGGCTAGCCTGCTGTTCCTGGGAGTGCTTATCCCATGAAAGTTGCACAACGGGGGCATTTGGCAAGGTTGCAGGAAACCACACGTTTAAATGAAGGAGAAGAAGAAACCCCGTTGCAGTCCAAGGATGACCTAATTGACCTCTGTGAAACAGAGAAAGGGTTTGGGGGGGGGGTTTGGGGTGGGGGAGGAAACAGGATCGCGTTTGTTTTGATCCTCCATCCTGTGGATCCCTGAAACGTGCAGAAAGAAGCAGAGAATTCTTCCCTTCCCCTTCAGCAGGACTCGGAGCCTCGAGGGCTCTGCATAATCAGTGCCTGCCAGTCCCCATCAACATCAACTTGCAAGCCCAGGAGGCAGAACCACGCAAGGTGGCGAGATGAGCAAAGATGGAGAGGGATCCTTTTGGGAACAAACATGACTCACGCAGCATTGAAGCAATTATTGTAAGACCGGCTCCCCGAATTTTGAAGTTGATCGTAATATCTCTTCCATGCTCTGCCTCCCTGGCTACGAGAAACCAAAGACTCTAGAACAACTGGAAGTCCCATTGACCGGATCTGCCCCCCATGTGCTTTCCATGTGGATCCCAAGAACTGCACGCATGATGATTAGCCACAGCGACCTTCTGACAAGCTAAGGCACAAGCAAAGGGGCCTGTACAAGGAATTCCCTAAACAGACACACATCACATTTTCTAAAGATCCTCCTCCCTCCCCCATAATCGTGATGCACTGCCACTTTGTGCAGGGGGAGGGATGCATTCAGTTCAGGGGCAGGTAGTACTCAGCCCAGAATTTAAACTGAGTTCTTTGCTTCCTTCCTAAAATTTTGAATGCTGCAATGGCGGGCACCAAGGACCCCAAGATATACCATTTCCCAGGGCACCCGAATCTTTTGTACGGCCTTAGGGCACCTTGGAAATCGCATGCCCCATGGCTCCCTTTGCCTTCAACGCTACTGAGCATGCTGCAACAGCATCCCAGGTCCAAGGTTGCCCTGCGATGCACAGTTGCCAGGGTGTGTGTGATATCCATATACTGTGGATTCAAGTTTTCAGGGGAAACTACATTTCCCAGAATCCCCAGATCCAGGGATGCTGCTTTTGCAGGGCTTGAGATGTCCTCTCAGAGAGGTCTTCAAGGGAAGCTCCCCATGGCCACTCTCACTGGGCCAGTGGGAATAGAAAAGGGAGAAGAGGGTTCCTAAAACAGAGGGTGAAGGTTCATAGAAGTGGTTTCAAACTAGGCAGTAGGGATGCTGGAGAAATTTGACACAAGACTAAAATGAGTTCAAATTTATAAGAATCCGACCTGCAGAATCCACTGCAGGCCAGCCTCCCCAGAATCCTCAGACTTTTGGATTTATTTATTTATCATTTTCCTGAAATTTATGCAAATTCATTCGCAGGGAAATCCGTACGTTTCTCCTGAGACATATACCATGCTGGAAAATACACATGGGGTAAAGTTGAATAGAATGGGGGACAATAGACTAAATGTATTTTTCTGCATTGCAAGGGGGTGGGGGGGAAATCTAATCCATCCATGAACGGATGCTGGAGGGAACGACACCGCACAATCCATGAAGCACACACAGGATGGATTTCACAAAATCCGGACATCCCTACTAGGTGGCGCATGTTCTATTTTACAGAAGGAAGTCCTTTATTTAAAGGTGCCGCAGCTAATTGAAGAGGTGTCCCTGTTCAAGTCTTGTCTCAGTCGAAGAACTGTGAGGAGGGAGAGTCGCAGGAGCCTTGAAGTGGCCCATCAACTTTTAGTAGCCAGGCAGCAGACTCAGTGGCAGTGACATTGTTTTCACTGTTAGGGTGAAATGTATTTCTCTTTCAATTATAGCCCTCCATTCTAAATTTGCATCTCTCTGAATCAATCGGCACAGTCAAACGTCATGCCAATCTGTGCCCTCTTCTGCTCTCTTCTCGGGGAATGCATTTCGCTCTTTGTGGCGATGCCTAAGGAATGACCGTAGCTCAAATCCTGTTGCACTTCCAGGGACACTGTAGGGTTTACATTTCAGAACTTGGTTGGGACAAAAAAGCAGACCTTCCTCCCACTCCATCTGTGCGTGCGTGTGTGTGTGTGTAAAACAGCTGAAGTCACAGGAATGGCAGTCACTTGTGACCTTACTCCTGCGATCTCCTGCCCAACAGCTTCGGGGAGCCCATCCTTTACCTTCAGGGACTTGCGCATCAGGATGAGGTGGCTGGGTGGGCAATCATGCTAGTGGGTGGGAGTTCGTGGTGGTGAGGGCATGAGCGCCTGCCGTTCCTGGTCCCAGTAAGTCCCTCCCTCCCAGGGAGGGTATGCTGGGAGTTGTAGTCTCCTTCCACACGACAGAGTCCTAGGGCCATGCACCAAAATTGTGCTTTCATCATGAAATGGTCGCTGAGGCTTCGTAGATTCGAAGCCATAGCCTGTGCAGCTTGAAAGGTTACTGTTCGAAATGTGTGCGCTCATTGGCCTTGAGTCAAATAGGTTTGGGTGGTTTTTTAGGGCTTCATGAACCTGTATAACCCATTTATCCAGATGTGAACATGGGACAAAAGAATAACCTGTGCCTGCCATAGAAAGCAAAGTCCCTCTCAAACCATTTTCAACTCTCTTTAAAAGTTATGGTTTATCTTCAGGTGCCAGGGCTTGAACCTGGGACCTTCTACATGAAACATAGATGCTCTGCCTGGCCCTGAGCTGCAGCCCTCCAAGACCTTTGCAACAGCCCCCCTCCATGCCATATTTCGCCACACCACAGTTTCTTCCAGAGATCCCGATACAGATCTATGTTTCCTTGCCAGCGCTAGAAGCGAGAAAAGGGCAATTCGTATCAGGATCATGGCGGGGGGAGGGGGTATGCGTGTGCACATGACCCCTGACCTGGCATTGCATGTGGCTCTCAGGGCCAAACAATTTCCCTATTCCTGCTCACAGGACAGGAGAGGGCATGCCATTGATTGCTACTGAGGCCCGGACGTAGTTCATTCCTCTTCCTGCCTAGCTCTTCGGGAGTTTGATGCAGAGCTGAAGCATTCTTCTCTTCTGGCTCCAAATTCCTGGGGCGTGGGGAGGGAGGGAACGGCTCGAAAGGTCTCATTGCCCTTGAACCATAAAAAGAAAAATCCTTTGCCTGCCGCCGTCTGGCCACAGGGCCTGCCGCGCTGCCTTACGTTGTCATGTAACCAGAGAGCGTTTCAAGTGGCGCTTCTGCAATCGCCCTGTTGGACTTCACGGACGCGCTGAGCTCGCTGGGAGCGGCTGCGGCTGAGCTGCTGCTGACCCCTCAGCCCCTTTCCCGGGGTGCTCAGCCTTGCCCCACTCCCACGCTTCCATCCCTGACCCAGAACCACCAGTGTGATCAATAGGCACAAATTGTCGCTTCCCAAAGGCCGGCTTAACCCTTTCCTCAGCAGAGGGAGGCAGCGGAGATTTCGATACTCAACCTTGCCGTGATTAGAGTTCCGTGGCTCGTCTATGGGTGCAAATCATTGGCCAATCACAACTGTCCCTTATCATGCTGGGCAGTGCTCAGGCCCAGCGGGGCTGATGCTGCTCGCCACAGCACCCTTTTCTAAACAGAGGGTAGGCCTGTATCTATGGGCAGGTCAATGGTTCCAGATGCTCATTTCATATTTTGAATTTAAAAATAAATTATCTTTCTTTCTTTAAAGACAAAATGCTGCTCCGTCCCAAGTAAATGTGTTCAACTGTACATGTTTTAATTTGTAAGCTGCCTTGAATCCCAGTAGTGGGGAAAAAGGCAGAATAAAATAATAATAATAATAATAATAATAATAATAATAATAATAATAGCATCTGGACAGCAGGGGCAAAACTCCATTTTATTCCTGTAGTCCTGATAGTGCTGTGATGTTAGAGAGGGAAACTACACGGTTTCAGTATATTTCTTTCCAAGATCAGGGCCAGCAGTTTCGTGTGTGTGCGTGTGTTTGCTCTAACATGTCAAGAATGTACAAGTGTAAAGCATGGGATGGTAGTGGAGAGAGAGAACAGAAAAGTCCGTGCTGGGCTTCATGGCTGAAATCAAGAGAACATGGCTGTGTGCTCTGCCATCTTTCCCCATAAGACCATTACGTCCAGGATCTATGTAGCTGCGCCTTCTCCTTTCTGACCTTGGCTCCCCTCTTTAAAAGATATGAGCAGTGAAGGATGTTGGCTCTGATTTCGGTGGCACTGTGAATCCATTCTGGTTTTAGTTAAAACCAGCCAGACCTCTAAAGGAGCTATCTAAGGTGCTGAACCCTTTCCCCCAAATGAGTTCAGCATCTTGGAAGGCTCCTATAGAGTTCTGGTTGGCTCTGGCTGAAACCGAGAATAGACTCACAGCCCCACCGAAATCAGAGCTTCTGCTGGATAGGAGTTATGCCTTTCTCACGGAGAGCATTGGGCCCACGTAGATCAACATCCTGTTTCCAGCAAGGCTCAGGGAGGCCACTTGTAAATTGCCAAAAGGAGAGGACAACAGAGAGTGCTGATTTGCATAAAATTTGCATATGCTTATTTGTATGGATAGATGCAAGTGGAGAAATGATTGTTACAATTGAAATAGAAATCTTTTCACATCTCGCCGTAGTGACAAAGTGACTTGTATGCCTGCCTGTTCAGCATCTCCTGTCCGGACACTAACTGTGGATGGGTGACTTCCAGCTCCCTGCTTCTCTCTCTTCTTAGGGTTCTTTATCCTTAAACTGGACATCAACTGGGCAACCCTTCAAGGAGAGGATGCCTTAAAACAAAGGCTAGCCCTCTGGTGGCCCTTCAAAGAGAGGACTGTAAAAGAGGACACCTGGCCACCCTAGCAGGGGTTCCAGAGCATTCTAACAGACATGTAGGAATATAAGATGGTCAGATAATTAATCCATCTAAATAAGTAATATTGATACCAACCGCTGATGGCTCTCCATTTTTACAGTAGGGATGGCCATCAAGGGGGAATCTGGACCTTTTCAGGCTCAGTGGATTTCTCCGGAGCCCCTGGCTCACCTTCCATTTGCAAGAGGAGCCACAGGCTTTTACCCGAAGTCCAAGAACTTAATTGGGTTCTTCTCTAAAATCACAATTTTCTCAATGTGGTGCCCATCGCCACCATTCGCGAGTTGCGCAAATTTGTATAATTTGCACAAAATATGGCTGTACTTTGCGCAAATTTGGTGCTGAAATTTGCACAGATGTTTTGCTACACACACAAAAAAGGCCCTATGGAAATTCCATCGGCTTGCCTGACCCATTGTGCACTGAGGAGGGCCAGCTGACAGAAGATGGAACGGAGATCAGGGGGCCAAGCTGATAAAAGATTGTTGAGCTCCACCCCTGCCCCCTAACTGGATTCCTCTGACATGCCTAGTTTTAGGGCCAATGTCTTTCCTAGCTTCACTTGGAGATGATGGGGATTGAACCTGGGACCTTTTGTATGCAAAGGAGATACTCTCCCAGGTGACTCTCTGTTGGCTTTATACACGGCCTGCAAGCAGAGATCTGCAGCCTTAACTGCCAATCAGGCAGGCAGGCACTCACCATCACCGCCACCCCAGCTGTGATCCACTTTTTCTCCCTTCCAGATCACAGGACCCTGACCCCGGATGCACTGAGTTCCTGCAGATGACATTGGAGCAGAATATCAGTAGCGCAGAGCAGCTTTGCACGCTGTCCCTGCACAATCGCTGCACTTCCTGATGCTAAAAGAAGGGAGGGGAGGTTGTGGCTGATCCATGGTAACTCTTTTCTTTCCCTGGTAATGATTGATAACTGACTGTAATTATTGCAAAGTGTGAACATACTAATTCCAACTCATTAGCAAATCATTATCATTATCCAGTTATAAAGACGGTGAATTGACCACAGGCGAAATTGAGTGTGGCCTCATTTGAAAGGAAAGCCTTCCACCTCCTCTTTGAGCACTAGGTTCAAGGCTGGGGACACCATCCGTTCCACCCCAGCATTATGCACCCACCTCAGTGCCTGGCGCCCAATCCTGGAACTCGTGTGCCTGGAATTCAGATCACGCTCCAGAACTGGTTGTGAGAATGGGCCCAAGGTTTCAGAAACTGCTGTCTGGACAGATCCTCAGTGTGTGCAGGAATGCAGGAGGATTCCAGGGAGCCATCAAGATTTTTACCTTCAATATCACGAGCCTGAGGTATTGCTTGGAAGTGGCTGCTGGACACAATCTGCTACCTGGTGTAGGTGCCTAAGAAATGCTGGCCTTCATGGATGGAATGAAAACTTGCATTCATTGTTGCCCAAGCCAGGTTTAGAAGGGAAGAAGTAAGTAAGTGACCCGTGAATCTAATAAAGCGTGGAGAGGGGGGTGGATTTTGTTACACATTTTTTTTTGTGAGACCTACCAGGCCATTATCTTTTTTTAGAGGGATTCTACAACCTATCACAATTGTTAACTTTAGCTCTTACAGGGCCTGTTCAGATGACACGCTAAGCCATGGTTAGGCCGCTAACCCTTTTGCAGCAAAAGGGTTCAAACCATGGTTATGTAGCCACCATTAGGGTGATCATATTTGGAAAACCAAAAAAGAGGACAACCTGTGGGCAGGGCAGGAAAGTGACTTTTCAGGGCCTCTGGAAAAAGCGTCATCCCCCACCCCGCCACCTTAAAGGCCCCAATTGGAGTGGAGGAGGGGAAAGTGTGTCATTTCTGCCCCCCCCCCCACTACTCCAATCAGGGCCTTTTCTATAATCTCCGGGAATGACACACTTTCCCATTTAAGGTCCTGATTGGAGCAGTGGAAGGGAAATGATGCGCCTCCAGAAAGCACATCATTCCCTCCCAAAATGCTAATGGCGGCCTTAAAGGGGAAAGTGTGTCTTTCCAGGACAATATAGAAAATAACAGAAAATCCCCCCTGACATCCAGAATAGAACAAAAACCAGGACAAATCCGGGGAAATCCTGACAGGTGGTCACCCTAGCCACCATGATTAAGAATGGTTCACAAGACACGCTATGTCACGGTTCACATGGCATTCTAAGTCATAATGTTTAGCTCAAAATGCTAAACCACCATGGCTGAGTGTGTCATCTGAACAGGGTCATATATGCCCCCAAACAAGGGACAAATAGTGTTTGTCCACAAGGTGTTTAAAAAAACTTCAGAAGCTTGGGACTAGCCCAGTAATTCTAGGCAGAGACTTTAGTTGGTATCTCCAGGGGGTGATTCCAGATGATCTTGAGGGAACCACCATATCAAGAGATGATGATGATAAGGCCTTTCTTAGAAAATATCGACAGGCAAGCAAAATGTTCTTAATCTTCAAAACCGACAAATGACGAGACACATGGGTAGATTCGGACGCCGTCCACTGTGTTTGTCTGTGCATTACCGAGTCTGCAACGTAATCCATGGACCAAACACTAAACACATTTACTCGCGTGTGTACGTTTGCAAAGAGCGGGTGAAAAGGGGTACTTTGGGGAAATGTTCCCAAAAGCACACTTTAATTCATGGGAGAAGAATGCATACATTTCAAAAATGCGTGCAACGGGGGCATCCATTTGGGAAAAGATGCATGAAAAGATGCACAAATGTTTGTGCAAAAGAAAAAGGGAACAAAATCGTAGCTCAGAATCTGACGCGGCCTGGAGTTAGGACAACCTTCGAGATGGAATTTAAGGGACCACAGTGAACTTGAGTCTCCTTCCTAGAAGGAAGCTGAATGCAAAAGCTCCTGGCACCTACGCCCTGCGATTCTGGGCTCCGCTTTGCTATCAGTCTCTTTTTTCATGGCTTCCAGTCATGATTTCCCAATCATTTCACTCCCACAGCTCGTCACTTATTCATAGCTTGTCTCCTGCATCTACGCCATCACCATCCCTTGCCCAATTCGGTAAACACTCCACTACTGAGTTTCAGAGCTTCTTCAGACCAGCGTTTTACAGCACGCTCATGACTGGTGACTGTTCGTGGGTCTTTTTGTTGACACAGTGATCCTCCCACATGTCTCCCGCTCCTTCTGCTCTTTTTTCCCGTCACAAAATAAGATCCCGAAAACCCAACTTTCCTGAGCTATAGTGATATTTGTCGCTATTTCCTGTGGTATGCAAGAGAAGTTGCACTATAAAATGCCCACTAGAGGGCACTGTCCCACTAAACTGAATGGGCCCCACAGCCGCTGCTTTCATCCCCTTTCTTCGCCTTGTGGTTCTGCTCGTCCCTATTGCAGAAGAGAACCAGGAAGCAGAGCGACGGTAAGGAAATGCGATTTCCCGCCCATTTGAAAATCCTCTCAGAGAAACCTTGCAAATTCTGAGGGAAAGGTGTGTGTGCAGGAATAAGCCAGTGATCAATATATACCCCCCCAAAAGCTGTGAACTTTTCAAGAAAGTCCTTTAAAAGAAGAGGCAGAGTTGTATGCCGTCAGTGGGCCTGTTCAGACAACACACTAAGCCATGGTTAGGCCGCTAACCATTCTGCAGCAAATGATTAGTGAGAGTGTTTAAACTAGGGGTGTGCACGGACCCCCCGGATCGGATCGGGACCCGGATCGGGACCTCCAATTTTGTCCCGGACCGGTTCGGACAAAATCGGAGGCCCCCCGGACCGGATCGAGTCCGATCCCGACCCAAAAATCGTACATTTTTGGATCGGCCGCCATTTTTTTCCCCATAGACTTGCATTGCAATGCAAGTCTATGAGGAAAAAATGGCGGCGGGTGGGTAAGGGGGGGCCTAACTCCCTCCCCCCCCCGGGTCCGTCCGCTGTGGACGGCCCCGGCAGGTAAACCCCCTCCCCCGCGCTCCCTACCCCCCCTGGGGCCGCCCGCTTCCATCCGCTGGCGCCCGCGGGCGCCAGCGGATAGAAGCGGACGGCTCCGGGGGGGGGGTAAGCCCCCTTCCCCGCCACTGCTTACCTTCTCGGCCCGTCCGGCGCCGGCGGCTACTACCAGCGGGCTCCGTGGCCTACTCTCGAGTAGCGCGCCGGGTGATGACATCACCCGGCGCGCCACCCTGGAGCAGGCCGCGGAGCCTGCTGGTAGTAGTAGGCGCCGGCGCCGGACGGGAGCCGCCGGGCCGGGCAGGTAAGGGCCCCCCTCCCCCCTCCCCCCTCCGCGCGCCCCCTCCTCCCCTCCACGCACCCCCTCCTTACCTTCCCGGCCCGGCGGCTCCCGTCCGGCGCCGGCACCTACTAC
This sequence comes from Anniella stebbinsi, assembly GCA_029215795.1. Lineage (NCBI taxonomy): Eukaryota > Metazoa > Chordata > Lepidosauria > Squamata > Anniellidae > Anniella > Anniella stebbinsi. The sequence continues at coordinate 133,892,706 of JARDYH010000002.1, forward strand.
TTCCAGCAGGCTCCGCGGCCTGCTCTAGAGTAGCGCGCCGGGTGATGACATCACCCGGCGCGCCACCCTAGAGCAGGCCGCGGAGCCTGCTGGGAGTAGTAGGCGCCGGCGCCGGACGGGAGCCTCCGGGCCGGGCAGGTAAGGGCCCCCCTCCCCCCTCCGCGCGCCCCCTCCTCCCCTCCACGCACCCCCTCCTTACCTTCCCGGCCCGGCGGCTCCCGTCCGGCGCCGGCGCCTACTACTTCCAGCAGGCTCCGCGGCCTGCTCTAGAGTAGCGCGCCAGGTGATGACATCACCCGGCGCGCCACCCTAGAGCAGGCCGCGGAGCCTGCTGGGAGTAGTAGGCGCCGGCGCCGGACGGGAGCCGCCGGGCCGGGCAGGTAAGGGCCCCCCTCCCCCCTCCCCCCTCCGCGCGCCCCCTCCTCCCCTCCACGCACCCCCTCCTTACCTTCCCGGCCCGGTGGCTCCCGTCCGGCGCCGGCGCCTACTACTACCAGCAGGCTCCGCGGCCTGCTCTAGAGTAGCGCGCCGGGTGATGACATCACCCGGCGCGCCACCCTAGAGCAGGCCGCGGAGCCTGCTAGTAGTAGTAGGCGCCGGCGCCGGACGGGAGCCACCGGGCCGAGAAGGTAAGTGCCCCCCTCCTCCCCCCCCCGCTGTCCACTTTCATCGGCGGGCTCCCGCTGGCGCCCGCCAATGGAAGCGGCGGTGGGCGCCAGTGGGCGCCCGCCGATCCGCCGATCCGCCGAACCGGTTCGGAGCTTTTTCGGACCGGTTCGGATTGGATCGGCCGATCCAGCTGCGGGATCGGAAATCGGATAATTTATCCGATTTCCCACTGGACCGGACTCGGATCGTGGATCGTGGTCCGATCCAGTGCACATCCCTAGTTTAAACCATGGTTATGTGGACACCCCGGCAGGTAAACCCCCTCCCCCGCGCTCCCTACCCCCCCTGGGCGCCAGCGGATAGAAGCGGACGGCTCCGGGGGGGGGGGGAGTAAGCCCCCTTCCCCGCCACTGCTTACCTTCTCGGCCCGTCCGGCGCCGGCGGCTACTACCAGCGGGCTCCGCGGCCTACTCTCGAGTAGCGCGCCGGGTGATGACATCACCCGGCGCGCCACCCTGGAGCAGGCCGCGGAGCCTGCTGGTAGTAGTAGGCGCCGGCGCCGGACGGGAGCCGCCGGGCCGGGCAGGTAAGGGCCCCCCTCCCCCCTCCCCCCTCCGCGCGCCCCCTCCTCCCCTCCACGCACCCCCTCCTTACCTTCCCGGCCCGGCGGCTCCCGTCCGGCGCCGGCGCCTACTACTTCCAGCAGGCTCCGCGGCCTGCTCTAGAGTAGCGCGCCGGGTGATGACATCACCCGGCGCGCCACCCTAGAGCAGGCCGCGGAGCCTGCTGGGAGTAGTAGGCGCCGGCGCCGGACGGGAGCCGCCGGGCCGGGCAGGTAAGGGCCCCCCTCCCCCCTCCGCGCGCCCCCTCCTCCCCTCCACGCACCCCCTCCTTACCTTCCCGGCCCGGCGGCTCCCGTCCGGCGCCGGCGCCTACTACTTCCAGCAGGCTCCGCGGCCTGCTCTAGAGTAGCGCGCCGGGTGATGACATCACCCGGCGCGCCACCCTAGAGCAGGCCGCGGAGCCTGCTGGGAGTAGTAGGCGCCGGCGCCGGACGGGAGCCGCCGGGCCGGGCAGGTAAGGGCCCCCCTCTCCCCTCCCCCCTCCGCGCGCCCCCTCCTCCCCTCCACGCACCCCCTCCTTACCTTCCCGGCCCGGTGGCTCCCGTCCGGTGCCGGCGCCTACTACTACCAGCAGGCTCCGCGGCCTGCTCTAGAGTAGCGCGCCGGGTGATGACATCACCCGGCGCGCCACCCTAGAGCAGGCCGCGGAGCCTGCTAGTAGTAGTAGGCGCCGGCGCCGGACGGGAGCCACCGGGCCGAGAAGGTAAGTGCCCCCCTCCTCCCCCCCCCGCTGTCCACTTTCATCGGCGGGCGCCCGCTGGCGCCCGCCAATGGAAGCGGCGGTGGGCGCCAGTGGGCGCCCGCCGATCCGCCGATCCGCCGAACCGGTTCGGAGCTTTTTCGGACCGGTTCGGATTGGATCGGCCGATCCAGCTGCGGGATCGGAAATCGGATAATTTATCCGATTTCCCACTGGACCGGACTCGGATCGTGGATCGGGTCCGATCCAGTGCACATCCCTAGTTTAAACCATGGTTATGTGGACACCATGGTTAGGAATGGTTCACACGACATGCTAAGTCATTATATTTAGCTCAAGATGCTTAACCACTGTAGCTTAGCGTGTCATCTGAATAGGGTCAGTAGGTGTTGACATTCAACCTGGGTTCACATCGTAGTTCAGTTAGAAGTGCGCAGATGGGCAGGCCTATCCCAGGGGGACTATTTTTGGTTCATGCCACATTCACACATGTGCTCATTCACAAGTCCAGTGCAATCCATCCTGCTGTGGTTTGTTTAAAAATATTTGCACAAAACGTGGTATGCATTTTATGGGTAAAATACACATCTTATGGTAAAATAAGGTTCGCCTGGCACCTACTTTGCACTCTTTCCATCGCCAGGTGAAGACCTTTTTATTCTGCCAGCGTTTTAACAGCTACATTAACCCAATTTTAACCCTTGCTGTTTTAAATTTGTATTTTAATCTGTATTAATCTCTGCTGCTTGGTTTTTATCCTGGTTGTGTTTTCTATATTGTATGTTATTTTGTGTTTTTAGATCGTTGCGTGTTTTATATTTCTTAAAAAGATTTCATGGTTTCAATTTTTGTGAACCACCCAGAGAGCTTCGACTATAGGGCAGTATAAAAATGCAATAATTAATAAATAAATAAAGTGTTTCAGTGCATTTTAAAAGCCAAAAACTGCAGCATCAGAAGGATAATTGTGTTGCGAGCCACACATTTGTTTGGGAGGTGCAAATCAGGTCAGTTTCCTTCTGAACTGAATGAAATCGAAGAGCACCCTTGATCTCAGGGTGGCCTTTGACTTGCCAATTGCTCCCAGCCTCTTTATCCTCAGGGTTGTTGTGAGAATAAAATGGGGCAGTCCTGATGCAGCCTGCCCTGAGCTCCTTAGAAATTAAAATAGAATTACATTGATATTATTAAATTGTAGAGTAATTAATCTGTTCATGTATTCTAAATCACATCAGATATAAAAGCCTGCCACCTCTCTCTTAGATCTTTCTGTGTGCCACGTCCTTAGTTTTGCATCATTTGAAATCAATCTGTCCTTTCAGCAAGCTTTTGAAAGAGCTGGTTCACATGATTAAGACTTGGACACAATCCAGCTACAGTAAAATCCTCCATGTGCAATTGTTTTCGATAAACACACCTTTACCTCTCCTGTTCCCATCACGGAGACTGTGAAATGCTTACCTTTGGCTGGATCATGTCTCTCTTGCATTTTGTGAGTTTTTGGGGGGTTGACTTCCTTTTATTTGATTGTATCCTATTGGATTAATTTGAACTGCTCTCAAGGAACTTTGACTGGGGAATGCTAGGAGTTGCAAGACTGTTTTTCTGTCTAAACATGCATAGGATTGCATAGGGCGACTATATGCAAAGGAGGACAGGGCTCCTGTATCTTTAATAGTTGCACAGAAAGAGGAATTTCAGCAGGTGTCCTTTGGATGCATGCAGCACCTGGTGAAATCCCTTCCTCAGTACAACAGTTAAAGCTGCAAGAGCTATACTAGAGTGACCAGATACAAAAGAGGGCAGGGCTCCTGCAGCTTTAACTGTGGTGATGAAGAGGGAATTTCACCAGGTGCTGCATGCCTACAAATGACACCTGCTGAAATTCCCTTTTCCATGCAACTGTTAAACATACAGGAGCCCTGGTCACCCTAGAATTGAATGCTGCAATGCATTCAACAAATCCATTGCCAAACGTGTCGTACAATCCTACTCAGATGTAAATCCCACTGAGTTCAGTTGGGCTTCCTCTCCTATTAACTGTGCATAGGTTGCAAGTGAAGCAAGCGTCACCTGCTGTTTGAAGGCCTTAACTACATGTGACCTTAAACATATCTCTTGTAGGGGCACTGGGTTCAAACCAAGCATGGGGGGAGCTGATCTGGATCAGAGCCACAGCTTAGAGGGACAGGAGGTTTTAAGCCTTCTTTCCCCACTGTGATCTCTTTAAAAAAAATCCTTCCCATACACAGCAAACAGTGATAGTAAAAGAAAAAAGGGGGGGAAAAACCTCCAGTTAGCACCATTGTTATATTTTTGCTATCACTATTTGCTGCACAGAGGGAGGGAAACTTTTTTTTCAGGACTGCAAATGAGGAGGGGAGGGTTAAACCTCCCTTACCTGAATCACATTTGCTCCCCACAGCGTGGCTTTACTTTTTTTTAAAGCAACAACAACGCACCTGTCAGGTGTAGTAAGGCGTGGAAAGAAATGCATAATTAAGCCCTGAGATCCTTTCAGCTGGGACTCAAACTCTGAAACTGGGACAAAAATACATTCAAAAGGAACTACGGTCACTTTTCCAAACAGCATTTGGAGGGGGTGGGGGCAGTGAAAGGATCTGTCCAGTGTTAAGCACTCCAAACCCTCAGGAAAATAAATTCTCGATATATCAGGTCGCAGCACTCTAATATACACTGACTGCCAAAAAAATTTAAAAATAAAAACCCCCACAAAGCACCATCCAAAGTTTTTAAAAAAGGAAAAGAGAAGAATACTTTATGTTCCCTTTGCCTTCATCAGGGGATTCTGGCTTTGACCTTGAGGAAGGTTTCATCACCTCCTCCAACAAAAGCACAAAATGGGGTCCTTCAAATGTCCATTTCAAGCTACTTTGTTTGAATTGGTGGTTCGGATCTCCCTTTGTTTGTCACCATAATGGATTAAGGTCCCTTTGAACTGCTGGCATTTGATGCGGGATCAAGACTACACTTGTTCATGAACTGGAGAAAGGAGGACGGCAAAGAGGTGCTTCCAGATTAGTAGCTTCTTCTCCTTTAAAATAAAATCTATCATAATAAACAGGCCTGGCCTAAGGTGAGTTGCCGCCTGACACATGCCACCACCCCCTGCCCTGCATGCCACCACCGTTGGCAGTACACAGGCACCCCGCCCCATGCATCTACCCCCTGACAGCTGCCTCCTATAAGGCATCCTGCCTCTCCCGGAAGTCTCAAGTCCCACAAGACTTTCAAGATGAGGTATCTGACGTCTCGCAAGACGTCAGACACCTCATCCCAGAAGTCTCATGAGATTTCCCAGAGAGGCGGGCAAGCCAGGGTGTGGCCTGCTGCCTCCTGTTCCAGTAAGCTGCCAGAACAGGAGGCAGCAGGACAGAGGTAAGTGTGCCGCCAGCTGCCCAGGCAGGCAGTCTGGCTGGGAGGGAGGCATATGCGTGGGTGGGTGGGTGCGGTGGCTAAATCAAGAGGTGGCTGCTGGCTCAGGCACCTCTTGGCTACCCAGGCTGTTTGCTTGGGCAGCTGGTGTCAGCTGTGCTCCCCTCTTCTTGGTCCCGCTGGCCACATGCACATGGACAGCAAGACCAAGGGGCGGAGGGCATGGCCTGTAGAAAGGACAGTCCTCTCCATTTGAAAGTGTCTACTAATGGATGGGCTACCCAATCCAATTCTGGTTTAAGGCCGAAGAGTCCTCAGAAGGCAGAGCAGGGGGCCTTAGATTTGCCCATCAAAGTTAGCAAATGGGCAGCAGAGCGAGCAGCAGACACACAGCTCACCTGGTCTGTCTTCCCCATTAGGGCTATTATAAATTTGCATATCTACAGGAGTGGCCTTAGACTAGCTGCCAGCTACAGGTGCACTAAGCAAACCATGCAATTGGGACCCCTACTCCCAAACCCCAAGGAGCAGATCGAGGCTGGGTTTTTTTGGAAAACTGGGCAACATTTTGTCCCTGTTTTCCATTCAATGCTTTCAAAGCATATTTATTTAAAAAGAGTCATAATTATTCAGTTTTTCCTTCTGCCTGGCCAATCAATGTTTCTAAGATCAAATAAAATAGAGGCACAACATTTTCAGAATAGTTTGTAAATGATTGCTAAATGTTTCAGCCCAATTTCAAACAATACTATATATATATATATATATATATACATGTATTTCTCCCGCTTGAATTTGGCAAGCACTGAACTTGGATCCTAGGCGACCGCCTAATTCATCTGCAAGGATGGGCCTCCTCATCAGCAAATGCAAATGTTATGGAAGATGGTCTCCTTTTTCTTTGGCAATGGGTAAGTGGTCACCCTAAGTGAAGGGAGGGTGTGTAGCTTCACTGCTATTACAAATATAATAATGTATTTGTTTTTGTTTGTTTTAATGTTTTATCCATTTTATGATTCTTGTATTTATATTTAATGTTGTTCCCTGTCTCAATCTGGATGGAGAGGCAGGTTAGAAATAAAATAAATGAAAATAAATAAATAAAAATAAAGAGGGTGTAGCTTCACCGCTATTAAGAGGGCGTGGCTTCACCGCTGGTAAGAGGGCGTGGCTTCACCGCTAGTAAGAGGGCGTGGCTTCACCGCTATTAAGAGGGCATGGCTTCTCAGCTATTAAACTTGCCATGAGAGAATTTGGTTACTGCACTCTTAAGTGAAGGAGGAGCTAGAGATACACAATGGTCACTTTTCCGCAAGTGTGTTTCTGTTAATCTGTAGCCACCTTTCATTAAATGGGACCAAACCAGCTATGGGGGGTGGGTGGGTGGGATGAGAGCATCAATAGTCAGCAACAACAAATTAAAACAGCCATAAAATTAGAGAGGGATTAAGGAGGATTCCCATGGGAATATTTCCCCAATTCAAGGTTGTTCTGTGAATTAGATTTCTCTTGGCGACTTTATTTCCCTTTAATTAATAAACATGCAAGTGAACAGCAAGGCTCCAAAAGACAGGCAGATCCACACCGCCGCCCGAATCCCCTGGCTGAGCATGGGCTGCTCAGGTTATATGACACTGCAGCCCACAGCGCCAGCATGCACTCCATCTGCCCTGGGGCGGCAGGGCGGCAAGGCGGGGGGGGGGGGGAGGGAGAATCAGAACTGGCAGCACAACAGGCAAAAGCAGCAAAGCTCCAGCGTGCCCTTTTCTTCCAAGGTGACTGAGCCGAGAAGGTGCTTTGGTGTGCCAGGTCATGGCAGCACAGAGCAAAGCATCAAGTAGGGATGGGCGAACTCACCTGCGTTTGCCTCAGTGGGTGCTGGTTCACCCCACTGCTGCAGCTGCCCACCAGGCCTCACAGGCCTCAGCAGAGGCTCAGAAGGCCCCAGCAAGCGCACGGCAGCTACCTGCCCCGTGCCAAAATTCTTATTATTATATCTCTTTCTTGCTCATGGCAGTCTTTCTAGATGGACATGACAGGCTTTGCCAAGTCATGCTGTCTTTTACAGATTCAGGAATTTCCTGACACTTGAGTAGGCTGACCATATGAAAAGGAGGACAGGGCTCATGTAACTTTAACTGATGTAGAGAAAAGGGGATTTCAGCCAGTGTCATTTGGATGCAATTAGTTCCTGGTGAAATTCCCTCTTCATCACAACAGTTAAAGTTGCATGCACTATACTAGAGTGACCATATACAAAAGAAGGCAGGGCCCCTGCAACTTTAACTGTTGTGATGAAGAGGGAATTTCACCAGGAACTAATTGCATACAAATAACACTGGCTGAAATTCCATTTTCTCTACAACTGTTAAAGTTACATGAGTCCTGTCCTCCTTTTCATATGGTCAGCCTACACTTGAGCATGTTTTCAGTATGATTGCTTTCTGGATGTTGGTGTGGATGTATTTTGGTAGGCCCAGTTTCTGAAGGTTTTCTGTATCATTTTTTGATGTGGCGCCAGTGACTGAGGTGACTAACAGAATAATTGTGACCTTTTCCTGTTGCCATAGTTCTTTGACTTCCATGGCCAGTGGTGTATATCTGTCTCTCTTTTCTTCTTCTTTTTCAACAACATTTTTGTCATTCAGTATTGCTATGTTGATGAGGTATGTGTGTCTTTCTTTTTTGTCTATGAATGCTATGTCTGGCTGGTTGCAAGATATTGCCTTGTATTATTATTATTTGCACTTATATACCGCCCCATAGCCAAAACTCTCTAGACAGTTTACAAAAATTAAAAACATTGAACATTAAAAAAAAGATATACAAGATTTAAAAACTATAAAAAGCATAAAAACAGATTATAAATACAATATCCATTTAAAACAACTATTCTGGGTCAAACAACAACAAAACCCCCAACATACGCTGTTAAATGCCTGGGAGAAGAGAAAAGTCTTCACCTGGTACTGAAAAGATAACAACATTGGTGCCAGGCGAGCCTTGTCAGGGAAATCATTCCATAATTGGGGGGCCACCACAGAGAAGGCCCTCTCCCTTGCTGCCATCCTCCGAGCTTCCCTCAGAGTAGGCACCCAGAAAAGGTCCTTAGATGAGGATCATAATGCACGGGTAGGTTTGTGTTGGGAGAGGCATTCCGTCAGGTATTGTGGTCCCAAGCCTTCATCAGTGGCATGGGGGACAATGTGCAATTGACAGAGACTCCGGAAAGTGTGCCATTCCCTCTTTTACATCAATGGCAGCTGCCTTGCGAATGCTCATGTGGGGGGCTGTGCAGGACTTCGAGGGGCTCCGCAGGACTTCCAGACCCAGTCGGGTGCTCGGAGCATCCCTAGCATAAAGGGCCAGCAACCTCTGATCAGCTGCATTATCTCGGGATGCAAGATTGGGGTGTTGCTGCCCAGGGGATAGGATGCTTCTTCCGGTACATAGTTGGAGGACTGCACCAAAACTATTATGGTTACAACAAGAGCGAAACCTTCACTTGGAATGTGGATCAATTTGATGCAGCGGAGGCTGGTGGCTCCCATCTGGGTGGGTCTGTGTCTCCATTCTGGGTTTCAGTCAGAGCTAGCTAGAACTCTAAAGGAGCTACCTAAGATGGACTGGTTCCCCTCTATTCAGCATTGGTTACACCCCATCTTGAGTATTGCGTCCAGTTCTGGGCACCACACTTCAAGAAGGATACAGACAAGCTGGAGCGTGTTCAGAGGAGGGCAACGTGGATGATGAGGGGGTCTGGAAACAAAGCCCTATGAGGAGAGACTGAAAGAACTGGGCATGTTCAGCCTAGAGAAGACTGAGGGGAGACATGAGAGCACTCTTCAAGGACTTGAAAGGTTGTCACACAGAGGAAGGCCAGGACCTCTCCATCATCCCAGAGTGCAGGATATGGAATAATGGGCTCAAGTTACAGGGAGCCAGATTCTGGCTGACTGTTAGAGCAGTATGACAATGGAACCAATGACCTAGGGAGGTCGTGAGCTCTCCCACATTAGAGGCATTCAAGAGGCAGCTGAACAACCATCTGTCAGGGATGCTTTAAGGTGGATTCCTGCATTGAGCAGGGGGTTGGACTCAATGGCCTTAGAGGCCCCTTCCAACTCTACTATTCTATGATTCTATGAAGGAACCGATCCCGATCCCCAGAAGAGGTTCAGCCCCCTTTGTCAGGGCAAAGCCCTGACGACAAGCTTTCGACTTGCCATTTCTGCATGGTGCCTATTCTGTGTGCTCGTTTTACATGACCCCTTTGTTCCCAATCCCTACTGCAGCCTCCCTCAATCTGGTGCCTCCCAAATGTCTTGGACTTCAACTCCCATCAGCCCCAGCCAGCATGGCCAATGGTCAGGAATGCTCGGAGTTGTAGTCCCAAATATCTGGAGGGCACCCAGGTGGATGAATCTGCCCTACTGCAACAGAATCTGGTCCCAAGCCAAAGGCATGAAAGGAGAAGCCACTGTGGATCAATTTCCCTACGGGGCTTCTTGTCGCGTCAACAGCCGCCATCTTGAATATTCACGGTGTGGTGGGGCACACTGTAGCTTCTCGTCACATGCAAACCCAGCGAGGGGGATTGTTGCGGTGGTTAACGACACACCTGCAACCCTAAAACAGCCCATTGGTTCTGGGCGGCTTGTCAACCACCCCAACAACGTACTCCCTCTGGGTTCGCACCTAACGAGAAGCTGCCGGGGGGGGGGGGCCTTGGGTGCCCGCATGCATCGCAACCCACTGTGGCTAATATATTGCTTCCCTGTTTACCTCCACTCCCTTTCCACGCTCTTGTTTCCTCCATGTCAAATTTAGGTGGTACGCCCCTTGGGGCAGGGACCTTTCCTTTTCCTACTCCGTAAAGAGTAGAGCGCTCGGACGGTGATATAAAAATAAATCAATAAATAATGGCAGCTTCGACATGGCTCTGTTTTATATTATACGTGCTAAAGGCTGGATTAGATGTGTGATGGCACCAGTCCCCAAATAGCTAAAAAGCAGAGGGGGGGTGATGGCGGGGGTTAGGGTTCATAGAATCATAGAATAGTAGAGTTGGAAGGGGCCTATAAGGCCATCGAGTCCAACCCCCTGTTCAATGCAGGAATCCACCTTAAAGCATCCCTGACAGATGGTTGTCCAGCTGCCTCTTGAAGGCCTCTAGTGTGGGAGAACCCACCACCTCCCTCGGTTATTGGTTCCATTGTTTCAAGTGAAGCAGTGGAAAGATGTGTACTCAACCTTTCCCTGCCTGATACATTTCCTCTGCTACACCTCCTACAGCTGTTTATTAGTGTGTGTTTCTAGCGGTGCTCTGAGACCAGAAAGAAGGGGGAATTTTGGTGGGGGAAAAGGGTCCGAAATCCCCATTCCACCTGCTACTTTTGTGCTTGAAACCTGGGGGGGGGGGGGTCACATACATGCACCTCTACAGGTGTTTAGAGGTGAACAACAGTGTCTGCCCCATCATGCCCACTTCCACCGTGCATGAACAGCTTTTGTGGCACAGTGGCAGGAGTGTCCAGCTAATAAATTCTCACAGATCAAATCTGTCCATGTTCCCTAGAAGAATGTTTACTCCAACGATCTGGCTCACCGATGCGGTACATCACTTTATCTCTCGACATGCAATTACGCTGAGCAACACCTGTTAACTGTCTCTGTTACAGACGCTGCGTTTGAGTTACATTGGCAATACGCATGTTGCTTTTGTGGTGATTAATCTGGAATGGCTCGTACACACACACACACACACACACACAATTACACACCCCTCCATCACTTGTTGTTACGCTCAATTGGGTGAGGAACTGGTATGACCAAAATATCGCAAGCGCTAAGCTTGCCATTAAAATCTCAGCCACTCAGAATGATCTACATGATGACATCACAGAAGGCAACTGAGATCAAGGGTAAGTGAGGGCCATTTAAATGAACAAGACAAGGAAGGGCATGTTTGAATATCACTTTGTCCTCCTGGGTGTGGACTAAGAAGAGTAGAACAAGAATTCTAAATGAAGCACATTGGAATATGGCCGCTGAAAGAGTGACCTCACTCTCTGCCTTTTCTACCATGGTACTCCAATTATATGAAGACAAAAGCTGAAGTAAGCCCAGCCCAGTGAGTGATACTCCATTATGCTGAACCTGGCCTTGAGTACATCTCAGGCTGTAGCTTAAAGCCATGGTATATACATCTCATAAGTATTTCATGCGTAACGGAATTTCTTGATGGTGCTACACATGGTTTTTCATATATATTTTAATCCCGATCCGCAACTAATAAGCCCCCAATGGCTTCAAATATCCATTAAAATTAAATTTAAAACATAGTAAAATCTTAAAAATACACTTTTAAAAATGCAAACATCCTGATGTGATGTTTTGTTTTGTTTTTAAGTACATAAAAGCAAAAACATGCTAGCTAACTATTGTTATGGCTAACATGGGGAAAGCTTTTTGAAAAAGCACACTTCTGCCCATATTTACTCAAGAGTAAACCCGTTTACTACTACTACTATTATTATTAACCACTTATCTCCTAAAAAGTCACAAAGCCGGTGTACAAAAACTGGAAACAATAAAGCCTTAGAACAAGAAGATTAAAAACAGTAAAAAAAAAATAAATAATTAAAACCTTTGGTAAAAAATATTCACGAGAGAGAATATGTAGAATCTGGTTTGAGAAACGCATATACTGTTTTTTAAGATATACATAATTTATAGAGACATTTATTGTTTGCATGTTTTACGTAGAGTATTTGGATTTTTAAAATATGTATAATGCTTGGGAATATTTTTCAAAAATACTGGGCTATAGCTCATGGCTTCCACACACCTAGTACAGCAATAGACAATATTATCCAAATGGATTCCACCACCACCCCACACACACACACACTGCAGACCCCTTATGTACCCAAACTACTCCAAAGAGTTGGGGGGGACCTCTTCTGGAGTAGATTTCAGTGGTACGGGAGTTGTAGGATGGAAGAGAGGAAGGGAAAATTCCATTGTATTAGAGGAGATTCACCTGCATGATGACGGATAGAGCCCCCTGCATCTTATTAGTTGGCTATCAACCAATTAATTAATTTGACTTGATTTGTCATTAGCATCTAACTAAAGAGTTGGTTAATTACACAATTCAATTAAAACAAATGTGCATTCCTTAATAGAGCAGCCGCTTCCAAGTCACTAGAAGAAGAATAAGGCAAGTTACAGTTGATTTAAGCAACATTTATTGCTACTTGGGAGGTCATCACAGATATTTTCCCTTTCCATTCCTTCTGTATTAACAAGGAATGGACATGAAACTATTAGTGATGGCCTAATAGTAGCCTCACCTTTCAGCCCCACCAACCACATAGCTAACCATGATGGCTTAGCATATCGTGTGAATGGCATTTTTTTCTAACCATGGAAGCTACTTAACCACAGTTTAACCATGCTCACTAACCACTCACTGTAGAAAGGTTAGCAGCCCTAACCATGGCTTAACATGTTGCCTGAACAGGCCCTCAGCCAATTAACCAGACCATTCAGTAGGCTGACCCTATGAAATGGAGGACTGGGCTTCTGTGACTTTAACAGCTGCGTAGAAAAGGGAATTACAGCAGGTGTCAATGCATGCATGCAGCACCTGGTGAAATTCCCTTTTCATCCCAACAGTTAAAGCTGCAGGAGGGCAGGGCTCCTGCAGCTTCAACTGTTGTGGCCCATAAAAAGTACAGGGCTGGGACCCCTGCTGCCCCTACCCCATAATTTTAACACAGCTTACAAAGTTCTAAATACCAGCCTTAGCCCTTTGCCAAATCAGTCTCAGTCCTTAAAAAAACAAAACCCAAATAAATTAAGGTTGTGTTATGTCCGGAGGCCTGGAACTCTCAGAAATAAGAGTCTGACTTCAAACCAAGTTTAGAAGATGTAGAGTTTATTTTATTGTTCCTTTCTTTCATACAGCCACAGGCAAATTAGCCCTGGCTTTGCCAGACTATTATAAATCCTGGGATGGATTCTACATTTCATCCAGGACATTTCAGAATCCTAGCCTGGATCAAAGCATGGATTTACGGCAAATATTACAGGATATGGTCCATAGTATCAGCAGATTAATCAACTAAAGCTTTAATCAATGGATCACAGCAGCATCAAGGGCACACTTTAATTGTGATATAAATTTAAAAGTGATACAAATATAAGAGTGTTCCCTATGCACTGGAATTGTTGTTTTTACAGTCAAAGGCAATGTATCATTCCTAAAGAGGAACAAAGATAGAGGCCAGTATGTGTGTCTAGGAAACTTCCTCAATTCTTTTCTTCTAAAAAGAATGAGAACAGGCTGAATGCAGTGAATGGTAAGGAAAAGCCACTCTGCACATGCTCAGAGATACTGCTCTTTATTTTATATTGCATACCTTCCAACTCCCGCTATTTACTAGGAATGTTTGCCATTTGGGAGTATCTGCCCCTACTATACTTTGGGGGAATGCCTTTAGAGGAAAAAGGATGCGCCAGCTTTCCTCCCCCTGTGTTAGTAAATTTCCCATAAGAAAGAAAACTATTGGTTCATTTACTAGTACATTGTAAAGCCAGGGTGTTGCAAAGTCAATGGAATTAGAGACAGATGAGAATTTTGTTCCCATTCAGTAAGAATTTACCAAGATTCTCAAAATTCTCCATATTTCAGGCAAAGGATTTAATTGTTTAGGATTTAAACAATTTGGAGATGGGGGGAAATTGAAAAAAATATATTCATCCATCCAGGCCCAGGGCGCTTGGCCCTTCAAAGTCTGGCTTTGAATTCCTGCATGTTAGTGCTGAATCAAGGTGGCCACACCTTTTTTTCTAACAGGGCCCTCATCCTCAGCAGGTCTGACCTGGCAGGTGTAACGTTATGGTTCCTTCCATGCTGGGAATTGCTGTACCAGTTGAATTTGCCTGGTGCAGACATGGGGATTTTGTTTCAGTTCGTTTTTGTTTTATCACAATTTACCAAAATTCACAAAGTTCTTCATATTCAGAAAAGAGGGGGTGGGGGGAACCCATGAGATCTGAAAAATTCAAATGTGGAAGAAAGCAAAACAGACACATTCACCCATCTTTGATGGAACAGCCACCAAGCTTTTGCCCAACTTCTGCAGATATACCTTTCACAGCATTGTGATCTGCAATGATGATGATGATGATGATGATGATGATGATTTACATTTATATACCGCCCCATAGCTGAACCTCTCTGGGCGGTTTACAAAAATTAAAAGATTGAACATTAAAAGTCAATATACAAAAATTAAAACCATAAACCATAAAAACAGCTATCATTTAAAACTTTTTAAACTTTAAGCCAGGCCAAAAATTCAGTTCAAAACCTCAACTTGAGCTGTTAAAAATGCCTGGGAGAAAACAACAGTTTTGACCTGGTGCCAAAAAGATAACAATGTTGGCGCGAGGCGGGCCTCGTCGGGGAGATCGTTCCATAATTGGGGGGCCAGCACAGAGCAGGCCCTCTCCCTTGTTGCCATCCTCTGAGCTTCCCTCGGCATAGGCACCCGGAGGAGGACCTTAGATGTTGAGCGTAGTGTACAGGTAGGTTCATGTTGAGGTTCATGTTGGGATTAGACATGATTCGAAGGGAATATCATGATTCCTCTCCATGCTGTGCTGTGAGCAGTCTGCAGCTAACTAAAAGGCACAGCAGTAAGGCAGGTGAAACAGTTGGCAGAATTCAGGACTGCAGCAGATAGAGATCATTAGGTGTGGGTGTTGAGGGTCTAAAAAAGCCCAATCCCACACAAGACTGCTGCTGTTTTCCTCTGTGAAGTAATGGAGGACTTTTTCCCTATCTGTTTCTTTAAGGAAAGAACACCGATGAATTGGAAAAGGGCCTTGAGCAAAAGCAGGAAGTGGGTTTTTTGGAGAGGAGCATTCTGTTTATCTTAGCCATTCCCAACCCTGATGCCTTCCACCTGTGTTGGATTCCAACTCCCACCATTGCTAACGGCTATGCTGCCAGGAATGATGGGAGTTGCAGTCCGATGCAGCAGGAGGGCACCAGACTAGGGAAATCTGGCTTTCTCCACCACTGACTACGGTGCAGTTTCTGTACTAGATGAGGCAGCTTCTGGGACCCAACAAATGTTGGGTAGCAAAATAGATGGGACTGCATCGTATTTCCGTGCTAGCGATGAGATGCCTGAGGCAAAGGCTGAACTCCAAGCTAACCTATGTCGGGAAACTGAGCTTTCGGTGAGCTGATGTGAAACTGAGGGTATTATGATGGAGACCTGAAAATCAAAAACAGCAATGACCTTCCTTGGAAAGGAGCGCGATCTTGAAAGCCCCTGGGGCCAATTTCAGGACCATTAAAATGTAAAAACAAAACAAAAAAAATAAGGATGTACGAATCAGCAAAACCCGAGCTTGTCCAATTTGTTCTGTCTCCTATTCATATCAGATTGCGAGCTTCATTTTTGCTTCTTTGTGTACAAAAATGCTTGCGTATTTTCATGGAGCTTTCCACACGTACACATCAATTGTGCGCCGCTTTGAAAGATAGGCATTCTTCTCCCTTTAAAGGATTTCCAAAAGTTTGCATTTTCATGCATATTTTTCAAATGTATGCATGCTGTTGAATGCATTTATTTATTTTGGTCCACGAATCGCATTGCCGATTCGGATGTGTATGAGCTTTGACTGCATTTGAGTCCATGTTCAGTCCGGAAAGTGAGAACCGAGAAAATCCTGATTAAAAAAACAAAACATTTTTTCATACATCCCTCGGGGCGGAGGGGGGGCAAGGAGGGTCTTCAAGGCATATATATGTATAAGCAGCAAATCTGTTGTAGGCAGTCAGGGTTATATAACTTCGGGGGAGGGAGGTCACAGGGAAATTGGTGGCAGGAGCCGAGGAAAGAAGTGGCATTAATCTTTCCAGGTGACTCCCCAGGGAGGATGAAGGACAGATGGAAATGACTTGGCTTGCAGTAAGACAGCAAGAGAAAGGTCTGGCCCAGCGCTGCAATGGGGCCAAGGCACATAAAACTCCAGCTTGGCTTGGTGACTTTCTTTTAGAGTTACCCGGAGATTGCAGCAATTTAGGCTGGAGACAGAAAGATTGTCCTGAAAAGGGGGTGGCGGGTAAAGGTGGTACTGCACAACCATCTTTGCTGGTGGTTACTCATATAACTCCATCGGTGCGTCGCAGAGTATATCGTAAGCAAAAAATAAAAGTTGGGCAGGGGAGACAGTTCCCTGCCCACAGGAGCCTACAAACTCCGTTACACATGAAAAGTTCTATGCAGTTCCATGATGCCTTTTCCATAGTTGGTTTGCTTTTAAAGAGCACAAAGAAAGCTGGAAGTTTTAGTGGAGGATTAACCGGGAGGTTGGCGTTAGAAGGGGCTTCTTAACCCTTTCTTTCCTTTGTAATCTGTTGTCCCACTGCTGGGAAAAACAGGTAGCAGGGAAAAGGTTAACCCCTTTCAACTTGCAACATCCACACAGACACAAACACACACACACACCCCTCTGCCAGTTTTCTGCTCAGGATTCCAGTTTCCCACGGGTGGTTTTTATTAGTGGGGAAGAAACAATCACAAAATTACTAGTGATGGGCTGGGAATTTATCCCAATTTTTAAAGCATTCCCATTCACTGTGATGGGAAAGAAACAGCGCAAAACAAAACATCATTAAATGAGAAGGACAGTTTGGTGAAATTCCTGTGGGTTGGGTGCGGGGTTCTTGTGCTCTGTTACGAGATGGCCAAGGGGTGCGCCAGGGTGTGCTAGAAAATGAAGATTTGGGACAAAGGCCCGTAGGATATAAATCGGCATAAAATGTGCAAATGGTGAGTTATATCTATTTATGCAAAATCAGAAACAATGACTAGCATGCATTTGAATTCGACAGAATACAAAGCCAGCCAATTCATTTCTCATGCAAATCACTTCAGATAAAGTACATTCTTCAATGAGTTGGCACCCCAACCCAGATCACCCCAAATCAGTAATTCCTTTGAAATGACAATTCATGTGTAACCTCTCTCCTGTTCCCTCTCTCAAGTTTCACCCTTCCTCACCCCCACAGGCAATTATTTCTCCCCCTCTTCCCCTCCCGGAAGAAAATTGACACACACACACACACCCTTGCAATTCAACTTCAAAGAACAGCTTCCATTGGAATCACTGGAAGATACATTTTTTTTCCTTCCCAAGTAACAATGAGCAGCAGCAGCAGGGCCCAATCCCAGAGGTGGCTCCCAAGTAGTCTGCAGCCCTTGGATCATGCGCGGCTGCTTGGGGTAGCATTCTCCGCAACATTTGCAAGGTGATCCTGTGGCACACCTCAGCCTGCTTAACTTGTGCCCCTAGAAATATGGTAAAAGAAAAGCTTATGGCTAAAGATGCGTCGTCAGGGGTCTTGATGTCTAAAGATGTTTGCCTCGGCCACTGATGACTTTCCATGCCTGATGGCTCCTTGCTAATGAACACACCCTAACTACTTGTGGAGAGACTGTGGAGGGAGCAAGTTTGGGATGCAGGACCAGCCCAAGACGTTTTGCTACCTAAGGCAAAGGACACAATGGTGCCCCTTCTCATTCCATGTACAAAATCCGTCTGGGCAGGCAGATGAATCTGTCTTCAGTACTAAGGACGAGGTCATGTTCTCCACTGAACCTGGTGCCAGCTGGCTAACGTAAGGGGTGCATAGCAGGCTGCAAGGCACACTGCTCTCTCTCCATGAACACCTTGCAGCTGCCTCCCAGCATCTGCTGCCTGACACAATGGCCTCATCACCCTGCCTAATGGTAGGGCCGGCCCTGTTGGGGAGTACCGGCCCTAATGACAGGCAGCTGCAAAACGGGAGTCTGAATTTTGCAGCTGGCATGGAAACTCTAAGTGCCTGCTCCTTGCTTGTGGAGAACTGCTCCCACCTTGAAAGCCAGCACGACGGGTCTGGAGGTAAATGTGCAAAAAAACAGGAGGGGGAAAAAACAGAAAATACAAAAGTACAATCCATCTCTACTACTCACAAGAAAACTGACGCAAGGGAAGGGCTGCCTTTCTGAAATGCACCACCACTCTGGGAAGTGGAGGGCATGAAAACTATTCCTTCCTGCAAGCAACGACTCAGGCCCAACTGGCTTTCTTTCAAAGGCACGGAAACAGTTGTCGCCAGACTTGGAGGCTATAGCGTTGGCCACTGGTTCTTCCTGGCCTAGTCTTTGCCATCAAAAGAAATCAGGGAAAGGCTGAAAGTTTGGGGACTACTGGTGGGATGGGGAAGAAATTTGTTCAGTTTGCATTTTGATGCAAGCTTACCTAAATTCACAATCTTGAACCAAAACATGAACCAAAACTCAGTTATCGCTCAAAATTCATACTTCTCCAGATTTTGCAATAAAATTCTCCCATGCAAAAAAAAAAAAAAAAGATGCACACAAAGATGTTCATATAATGAATATATTTGAGGAAATCACAGTTCAAAATGCATTCTATTTGGACAGTGACTTGCAGGAAAATGTATATATTCCTATATATATGTAGTGGAAGAAATGTGCACAGAAATTCATGCAAATTTTCATGTAAACTGTTTTTTAAAAATTCTCAGATTTGGAAGCAAGCCGACTTTAAGGTTAGAAAAATGAGAAATGGAGAGAAATTGAAATGGACAGATTCATCCATCTCTAATAACTAATAGATATTTAAGAAAGAAAAAATACACCTCGCTGCTTCAAGACATGGCTGAGCAGTTCTATTTTCACAGATGTCCACCTGAACAGAACAGAAACCCTGCAACTCATGATGGCTACATGAACCTTCACAATCAGAGGTCACTGACTACCAGTTGCAGGGGAGTGATGTTACTTTCATGCCCTGCTTGTGGGATTCCTGGAGGCATCTGTTTGGTCGCTATGGGAACAAGGCTGCCGGCAATGTGGACCTTTGCTCTGATCCAGTTGGACCCTTCTTATACATGCCCAGTTTAATATCTAGCTTACTTTCTCTGATATCACAGTAGCTCTTCAAGAATCCACCACATATGCTCATAGCTGAACAGTTGCAGCAAACATGGCAAAACTCATCTCTAGAACTGCATCAATCAGCAAGCTTACTATATACACACACGGACACACATTCCATAAGGAATTTCCAGATTCCTGGAATTTTGGCTGTCTCTACATTTTAAAACTCAGTTGTTGCCACACCGCTGAATTATAACCAGTGCAGCTCCTCCGCTGCATTGCTCTCCAGCATTGCCACTCAAACAACATACCTACGCAGTGCTCCGTGACCCACACTTACAAATACTACCCGCCTATTTCAAAACACTGGCCTGGGTTTTTTTAAGGGGATGCTTTCATTTAATTATCACATCATGCAAAGAAAATAAAGGAAACATCCACAAATGTCTTCGAGACGAGACATGTGCCAAAACCTTTCCCCCCTAATCTTTAGGCATATGTTGAAGACATCTGTTTATCCAAGCCTTCCCTCTGTAACTGAACCTACCATCTGATGCACAATCTAGCTGATGTGTTTGCTTGCAGTCTTGATGGGTTGTTTGTTTTTTGTGGTATGTATACACCACTTTGAAATCTCTAGATTTAAGCCGCTTATAATTACTCATAAATAATAACAATGAAATTGTTGTTGTTGCTGTTATTATGTCTGCTAAGTGTGCCAGGCACATTTCAAGCCTGCACTTGTTGCTGGATCAAGCAAACATCTCCTAGCAGATGAGGCAACTCTGCGCAGACCCGCAGAGAAGATTCTCTACTGCACAGGAAGTGAGAGCAATGGGATGAAAGCATCTTTGAGCATCCCAGCAAGACTCCAGCCTGCCATCAAGGGGGAAAAGTGCAGGATGGGCTAGAGGAATTTCACTGGCCATTTTGCTTGCTCCTCCCAAACGGGATCCCCCAAATTCATACTGAACTTATGCATTCATGAAAGCGACGTTCGGTGACAACTTTTAAGCTACAATCCCGTGCACAGCCACTTGCGAGTCAGTCTCATTGGATTCTGTGGGACTTACTTCTGAGTAGACATGCATAAGGTCAGGCTGTGCAAGAGTCTAGTTTCTGCCTGTTTCTCTTGTTAAATTCCATGAGGGCTGCAGCTGTTTCGTTTCGGTAGGTTTTAAATTCTTTTTTTAAAAAAAAACAGTTTAGAACAAGATTTTTCGTACAAACAGCTTTGATTTACCTTACGTGTGTCTCTCTGAGTGCTTTGGAAAAGAAATCCAGAAACAAATATGAGACTGGATGATATAGTTCTTAAGCAGTAAGGCTTAGGGGCCAAATCCACCCCACTGAGCATGCCTCACCTGACAAACCGGGGCAAGAGATCAGATGGAGTGGTGTCCGAGGCAGTGGGACATGCTTCACAGTCCCTTATACTGGA
Source organism: Anniella stebbinsi (assembly GCA_029215795.1). Taxonomy (NCBI): domain Eukaryota; kingdom Metazoa; phylum Chordata; class Lepidosauria; order Squamata; family Anniellidae; genus Anniella; species Anniella stebbinsi. Next base: position 133,913,454 of record JARDYH010000002.1, read on the forward strand.
TCGGTGGGGGTGTCCCTGGATGGCCATCACATCCCTCTTGGAACCCTAGTTGTCCACCAGGACTTCACAACCTGGAGCAATTAAAAGTGACCGGCATGGAGCACACTGAATGCCTGTACTGCACCAAGACTCTCGGCACATGAGCAGCTGTGCTCTCGGTCTAGCCACAGTTCCTACTGCAGTTCATGCTTTACCTGCAGATACATATCCACCACCCCAACACCTTTATGCCCTTTAGCAAGGAGAGAGAAAGCAAAGGGAGAAGAGATGGATTTCTGCTTTCTCCAGCTCCTGCCTTGCCTTCCGCCCTGTTCTCTTCCCACAGCAGATGAGTCATTTGTCTGCTGCAACCCTTTTTCAAACCATCTCTCCTAATATTCTGTATCAAATCAAAAGCCTTTCCCATTTGGCAGCGGAGCCGACCCTGCAGAAAAGCAATCTGAACAGGTCTCTGGCAAGCAAACAAAGACTCTTAAGGAGGAATCCGCCGGCCGCTGTTAAGACACCCGCGCCTCCGCTCTGCCTCCTCGAAGGCTCCACTCGTAGCTAGCTGATGGGGCCTGCCGAGGGCTCCAAGAGGAGCGAGGAGCTGCAAACCTCGCCAGGAGCAGAGTCAGAGGAAGGGAATCAACATTCCCTACCGGAGCCTGCATGCCGCTTGAAGTGACCGGCAAGGGCTGCCTGTTGAGGCTGCTTGGAACACGTGGTTGTGCAAGAATCCCCACCGGCTGGGCAGCCACTTGGGAGGCTCATTTTTAACAAAGTCAATTTGCCTCTTTGCTTAGTTCGGGCAGAAGCATCCACACCATCCCAGTGCCCAAAGAAAGTGACGAAACAACCGGCAGCTTGGTTGTTAGGGAAAAAAACAAAGCTGAATACTCCCCCTCCCAAAACTGGTGGTATGATAGAGGCATTGATGGCCACGGTTTGCCCATTCACGGTGTGCCCATTCATCTGTCCAAACAGGTTTTGCAGGTTTCTGCAGTGCCCCAAGGACCTGCAAAACCTGTTTGAACGGAGACGACAACCAGGCAATAGGACGGAGTGTGCATGCCACCGCCAACTATGCCTACGTCATGTCACCCTCAGCTCTCTTAAGAATGACTTGTCGTTCTCCAACCTGAGACTACTTTTTACACTCTGGATCAGTCCGAGTGGGGATCCACAAGTGTGCGGATGCCAGGCAGGCAGCATTGCTCACCGTTCCTTATAAGAATCGCCTAGCTAATTCCGAGCGATGTTTCACCAATGGAGGCTGGTGGCTCCGATGTCGGTGGGGCTGTAAATCCATTCTGGGTTTCAGTCAGTGGCAGCCAGAGCTCTAAAGGAGCTATCCAAAGTGCTGAGCCCTACCCCCAAAATAGGGTCAGCGCCTTGGATAGCTCCCCAAGAGTTCCAGCTGGTGCTGACTGAAACCCAGAATGGATTTACAGCCCCAATGGAACCGGGACCATCAGCCTCCGCTGTGTTTTCAGAACCAAAAGCCTTGCTAAGCTCGGGACCGCTCAGGGATGGGGAGGGCCCTCACTCAGTGGGAGAGCACCCGCTTTGCACGAAGAAGGTCCCAGCATCTCCAGTGAAAATGAGGAGATACCAGATGATGGGGAAAGACCCATCCTTGAGACCCTGGAGACCCTGTCAGGAAGAGTAGACGAAACCGAGCCTGAAAGATGGAACCAAGGACCTGACCCAATCCAAGGCAGCTTCAAAGGCTCCATCCTATAGTTGCTTGTGGCTTCGGCTCAGATGTTCGGAGCAGCAGACACATAACATGGGACAACTCCCCTCTCACACATGCTGGCAGCTTGTTCTATTCGAGAAATGAGCCCAATCCAAGCATCTCCAGGGACGAAAACACAGGTGCTAAAATGCTGATGGGCCAGGGTGACTCCTCATAGGTCCTCTTCCCACATGAGCTGTATAGCCGTTGCTTGGGTTGTACGTCCCACATTTGTCACTTAAAAACAACACCTACACTGGCTGATGTCCTAATGAGAATTCATGCTCCTCTGCTTCCTATCCCGCAGTGAAAATGTTCGCACGTGAACTCCAACAGAGTCACTTGAAGGATCATGTCTGAAAACACCTCCCTGCCTTTGATTTTGAGCCAGCCCAGATTTTCAGATTATTGAGGGCTGACAATTTGCAGAAGAAAGATTGCCTGCTTGTTTGTTTTTTTCCTTTTCTTTTAAAATTGGCTTTGCTCCCAGGTTTTTAACTACAGCCTCACACAAATTTAACGGGTGATGTTTTCCCTAGCGTGGGGACAAGGCAGGGAACCGGTTTTTACCTGCTCCTATCCTGTGCGTCAGGTTGCTGTTAAAGGCACAGGAGCAGGGCCAGTAACAAAGAAATGTGGCTCATGTGCACTCAAGGTGCAATATGGGCTACTGTTGTATATCCAGATCATAGAAACATGGAATTGTGGAGTTGGAAGGGACCACAAGGATCGTCTAGTCAAACCCTCTGCAGTGTGAAGGAAAACCTATTAAACCATCCAGGAGAGGTGGCTGCCCAGCCTCTTCTTCAAAACCTCCAGAGATGGAGAACCCACGACCTCCATAGGAAGACTGTTCTACCGCTGCACAGATCTTTCCATCAGGCAGTTTTTCCCGATATTTAATCGAAATCTAGGTAGCTGTAACTTATACCCATTATTTCGGGACCTAATTTCTGCGGCAATGGAAAATAGTTCTTGACCATCCTCCCTGTGCCCCCCTTTTATATACCTGATTAATAGCATGGATTCAATGCACACAGGCTCATGAGCATCCCAGCAGAAGTGCTAAGAGCTTTTCATCACTGCTGCTCCTCATCCCACTTCTGGGATTGTTTGAGACAGGGGGGCTGGAACACAGCTTGCGCGCATGCTCTGGCAACATCTTTGCACATTAGAAACCGCAGAAACTGCCTTATGCTGAGTCAGACTGTGGCTCCATCTAGCCACACCTATTTCTGACACTGGCTGGCAGCAACAGCCCTCCAGGGTTTCAGACAGGTTCCTTTCTCACCCTATCTGGAGATGTCGGGGATAGAACCTGGGACCTTCTACATGCCAAGCGGGTGCTCCACCACTGAGCCGCAGCCTAAGCCATTGAACTTTGCTAGCTCAGCAGGAAGAGAAGCAGGCAGCCCATCGTACACCCAAGGCTCGTGGGAGTTAAAGCCAGGGGGACCGGTTGCAAGCAGCAGAAGAACAGCCTCATTGAAGAATCGCATAAAAGAAGCACTATGATGAGCGACACTCCTCCAAACTCACTCTCTTCCTGCTCAGCCATGGAAACTGCAGGAAGCCCTGACCTCTGGCCTTCCTACTGGGCCCTGAAGTGGTCCCTCGGCTTCAAAGTTTCCTGACCTGGTTCGCCAAGCAGAGAGCCCTGTCGCTTTCTTGCACGCCTGCAGACATTTGAATGAAGTTCAGGTGGACGACCCTGGCTGTGAGGCCAAGCAAGTTTGGGGATCGTGCCAGGCCCTTTTCAAAGTCCCGGCTTCGGAGCCGGCGATCCGAGGCATGCTTCCCTAGGAGCAAGGCTTGTCGGACGCAGTCGGATTTCCTCCCACATAAACGTGCACAGGAGAGGACCGCACAGTTTAAAAATGAAACACTGGGTCTAAATAGATTTACCTCTAATGCCTTGACAGCGATGATCGCACTTGGCAAAGATTCGGACCTCTCTCTCTCTCTCTCTCTCCTCCCCCCCCCACCCCCGGCCCTCTTGCTCACACACAACATTCCGAACACTCAGCCCCATCGTGGCTGCCGTTTCTCAAAGCACCTACGCAACCAGTTTTACGCTGCTGCCCCACATCACCCTGACCTTAAAGTTAGGGAGGGGGGAATATGCAACACATTGCTTCTGTTCCTCAAGATGATGACTGTTATCATTTCAGAGCCCGAAGCCAAGTGAGCCCTTTGCCCTCCCCGGTTGTTGTTTTTTTGCACACGGCGACAGCTGGACGTGCGAGAGATGCGGGAACAGCAGCAATTTCCCTAATCAAACTTTTCTCCTGGCCACAAAAGCCATTGCAGAGCCAGACGGTACAATTAACCCGGGAGATGGTACCTTGAGCGGAGGAAGACGTGAAGCCAGCGGCAGGAGATGGTCCGAGGAGGAGGATGCTATGACAACGTTCCAGAGAGAGACACACACACACGCACCGGCGCTTGGATCCCTGCCGCTCCTCTCTGCAGCCAGAGCTTTCGGCTGCCCAGACCAACTGGGCTAGAAATGCATTTAGTAATTATTTGCAGGGACTCAGGCTCCGCCTCCGGCAGCTGCTATTGGTCGGTCACCCCGGTGCTAGCCCGTCTTGGCTGGAGTGCAGCCTCCCTCGCTATTTAGCTGCTGCTATTATCGAGAGCATCAGGGAGGGCTAATTATGTGTTCTGTAGACAAGCTCTGGATCTCGGGATGTGCCGACTGGTGTCAAGGCAAACAAAGGCAAGCTCTCCCACTGAGGCTGGAAAGGAGCAGCCACATGCCACACAGAGCCCCTGGGCTGCCTGGAGAAGCGTTCATCTCCATCAGCGCCTCGCCATCATCCGTTTGTCTTGCGAACAATGCTCCTTGATGCCCAGACGGATCCTGCAGCCTGTATTGCTGTGCGCCGCCTTGGTTTTTGGAAAGGCAGTATAGAAACGCTAGAAAGAAACGAATGCATTCTAAGGAAGCAGGGCAGATCTTTGCAGCATTTATTCCTGGGGGACTTACTGTTTTGCAGCATTTCTTCTGGCTTCCCCCGATGACGGGGAGGGATGCAGGCATTATTCCAAAGAGAGTGCCAGCAACTTGTGGCTCTCCAGATGTTTTGGCCTACAACTCCCATCAGGCCTAGTCAGCAATGGTGCGGGATGATGGGGGGGTTTAGTAGGCCAAAAGAAGTTGCCCATCCCAGTTATCAAGGCTAATGAAGCTCCACTCCTTGACAACTGATGGAAAGGTAAGCCACCTCTTCTCAGAGATTTCAAAAAGCCTTGCCTCCCAAACTTATTTTCATAGCCATAAGAGCTAGAAACATGTTTGTTTGTGGGTTGTTGTTTTTAAAGGAAGCTGAGAATCTCAGCAAGCTGGATTCTGAACAAAATACATAATGCCCATGAATCACTGAATTACAGCTAGTAGCTTCCCAATGACTTACCCTCAGGACTTGGGCTGAGTCTGCCTACCATGGCTGGCACCTGGATTCTCCTAGACAGGAAGAGGTAGGTGAAGGTTCCTGTCACAGTGAAATCTTTCTGGAGCTACAAGGTCTTTCTGAGCTCCGGTGTGATCCTCAATCATTGGTTATTCTTTGGCCCTGATTCCTGCTAGGAAGGTCATGTATCCTACTATTTGAAGGCATCCCATTTGAAGGTCTGTCCAGTTGCCATCTGGCTTAAAAGGGAGAGGAGGGAGGTCAAATTCACCTATCAATGCCCTCCTCCTCCCAATTTGTATTTAAAATGTATCTTTCTCTTTTTAAAAAAATGACACTTGGGATTGCTCCAAAGGGAAGTGGGGGTCTCTAGCTGCTGCCATCTTGATTCCCCATGAATGCCTCTGGGCAGGTTACTTATCCTTTGTGACTAGCCATACCCACCCATGGCAGCCATGTTGTGGTTGTGCCCAGGATATTACTCAAATTTCCAAGTGTGCCCATCAACCCAAAAGCTTGCCTACTAGGGATGGGTGAATGAGTTATGCTCGAGACTGCTGGGATAAAGTGAACGTCATCACACTGTTCATCTTGTGCCTGATTCCCGTTAGCTGCTCGCTCTGCTCAAACAGGAATATCTCGCAACTCGTGCAGCAATCGAATGCGAAATTTCCACAAATTTCCTAATTTGCACCACGTTCCTCCACTGATTAATTGACTAAACTGATTCAGTTTACGGGGTAAATTTTTGTAAATTGGAAAACTGGCACAAATCAAAATAGGAAAGTGGCACAAATTAAAGATGAGCGCATGTTTGGCAACGTATGAAGATTTTCAGCAGACACATACTCACGCATTTGCGCACATTCGGGGCTCTGATCAGGGCACGCTCGCATTTTTGCGAGCAAAAATGAAATCCACATACATCCCTATAGCCTACTGGCCAGATCTACACCAAGCAGGATATGACACTTTGAAAACGTTTTGAAAACTGTATGTGGAGCGTGTCCAGGGCCTCGACAGTTGTCACTACTGTTATAAAATGTTTTAAAGCAGTAGTGTAGATTCTGCCCTGCTCTGAGGTCTTGTCTTGGTGGGATTTTCCCAAGCCATGTCAATTGCAGGGATTTAGACTCCTGTATATTGCACATATAATCTTTAAGGGGAAAAAATGAACTCATTGCCATACTCAGTCAAGAATTGTGTCAGTCACGAGATGCCTCTGGAAAAAGGCCCTCTATGTATTCAGGGGGGAGCTGAGGCAGAAGCAGTGGAAGCGGATAAAGAGAAAAGTGATGGGCAAAAAGACCAACCTGGATGCAGGATAGTCTCAAAAAGAGTCAAACCAGCTTTTCAGCTGAAAATAGGGACACATTTGTAGTTTATCTCAGTTATCAAGGATCACTGCCTGGGGTCTCCCCACGTCTATCACACATTACAAAATCCTCTCCCTTGTGCATGCTGAATTCATTGGCTCTGAAGTCACCTGCCTTCCACAGATTGAAAAGCCAGGAGGCAGTTTGTTCTTTCAAACTGCGATGCGGAAAAAAGGAAATCATCTTTCAACAGGATATCGATGGCCCAAAATAAACCTCAGCAACTTCAGTGCGCAGAATGGCAGGCTGGGCATAGGCCAGGACAAGGGAGCATTTCGTGGGGTTTTAAAGCAAACCGGCCTATTTTTACCATTCCTGGACTCACATACGAATGGAACCCAGGTATCGTTCAGACGGCACACTTTTCTGCATTTGCAATACAGCTCGCGCCATGCAAAAATGGACATAATAGGGAAAGTTGTGTACAAAGGTGCGTATATTAGGGAAAGTTACATATGAAATGTGTATGATCACCGAACCGGTGTACCAACAAATGTGCATTTTGTGAATTGCTGTTTTAATTTGCAGACTGAGGTGGACATTGGACAGAATAGATTTATGAGTGAATACGTGGGAAACTCACATGGACCAGACAGAAATTGGTTCATCCATCCCTGGATGTGCATAGTGCCTTAGAGATGATGTATGTGCATTGTGCATGTGTTGATGTGACAGACATTTCCTCTACTCACCACACCAAAATTTAACTTCTAGATAACCTGAGGAAGAAACGGGATCCAGAGGGATGGTAGGACGAGGAGCTCCGGCTAAAATAACAAGAACAGCAGGAAGTCTGCAAAAGGCAAAAATGGGGCAGTGAAACCCAAGGGCCATATCTAGGAAGATAACAGTCTAGTCCAGCACTCGGCTCACACAGTGGCCAACCAGCTGTCCATGGGAAACCCACAAGCAGGGCATGAGTGCAACAGCACCCTCCTGCCCATGTTCCCCAGCAACTGGTGTACATAGGCATACTGTCTCTGATGCTGGAGGTAGCACATAGCCATCAGTAGCCGCTGATAGCCTTCTCCTCTGGGAATTTATCCAACCCCCTTTTAAAGCCATCCAAATGGGTGGCCATCTCTAGATCTTGTGGTAGCCAATTCCACAGTTTAACTCTGCGTTGTGTAACGAAGTCATTCCTTTGATCTGTCCTGAATCTCCTAACAATCAGCTTCATGGGATGACTCCATAGATGTCTGGTATTATGGGAGAGGGAAAAAATGTCTCCCCATCCACATTCTCCACACCATGCATCATTTTGTACACCTCTACCATGTTTCCCTTTGGCCTCCTTTTTTCTAGGCTAAACGATCCCAGCTGTTGTAACCTTCCTCATAGGGGAGATGCTCTAGCCTCTTGATTATTTTAATTGCTCTTCACTCCACCTTTTTCCAGCAAGTCTGGACTCCAAAGCAGGGCAAGGCAGAGAGGGAGCGACTCCACCTGACCTATCACTCATGTCCTTACACTGGAGAGATCTAATGAGGCATGATGAGTAGTTAAGAACCTAAGAACAGCCCTGTTGATCAGACCAAGGTTCCATCTAGTCTAGCATTCTGTTCACGTAGTGGTTAACCAGATGCCTCTTGGAAACCCACAAGCAGGACATGAGTGCAGCAGGACATACACAGAGACACTCATGGTCCCCAACAACTGAAGTAGAAAGGCATACTGCCTCCGGTTCTGGAGGTAGCATACAGCCATCAGCACTTCTCCTCCATGAATTTAATACTCCAGAGCTCTAGAATTCCCGTCGACTATTAATCCAAGTCTTAACCTCAGCATCTTCCCAGCAATACTATAAAAACGTAAGAATCTTTTTTTCATTTTGGCACGCATCTAGTGACCAGTGATATATACTAGGGATTTCTCCCACTGCCACATACACACACACACTAAATATGTATACTTTCGTACATTGAATGAGATGAATGGTATTTCTGTTCTTGTAAGTGCCGAGTAATAAATCTAACAAATAACAAAAATAATGAATAATAACCTTTTCCTGGCCTTCTCAAGAGGCTTCCTGAGAATCTCATAGATATTGTCACTCACACAAAGGGCGTTTTAGAAAAAGAAAACAGCCGGACAGGGCCCTGGCATGAGGCAATGTGCAGTGGATGCCACAGGCAGGAAATTTATTTCAGTACACTTTTGATCAGAATTTACCCAATTTGCACATCCCCTGCCCAAATGTGGACCTGAACACCATCTGCACACATTTCCAAGCTGGTGATGCAATTCACAGGACCAAAGAAAGCAGCGGTCAAAAAACGCATACATTTGAAACATTTGAATGAAAAATGCATATTTTTTGCAATATATGAACAAACATGGTTTAATCAGTGGGGGAAAGATGTGTACAGGATTTTAAAGAAAATTGCACACTTAGGAAAACGTGCACACATTTTCATACAAAAAGGAAAACACAAACCTGAAATGGGCTCAAGTCAGAAGGAGGTTTGAGGCAGGATTCTGAGAGCTTTAAGAAGCTCAGGATTTTATTCATATTATTTATTTCATGTCATTTCTAGACATCTCAATTGCCAAACCTCTCTGAGCAGTTCACAAAAATCAAGACTGCAACGTAGGCATGAAATATAAAAGATGGAAGCTTAAAACCACAAAAAAAGTACAACCAGAATACAACCCAGCAGCAATGCAGAGAAAATACAGATTTAAAACAGCCATGCTAAAAGACTAGGATGCTAAAATACTGGGAAAATAAGACGGCCTTCACCTGGCACCAGAAAGGGAACAACATAGGTGCCAGGCAAACCTCGCTAAGGAGCTCATTCCACAGCCGGGGTGCCACAGCAGAAAAGGCCCTCCTCTTCCTGGTAACCACCCACCGCACTTCCTTTGGAAGGCGCTCACAGAGAGGGGCCCCTGAAGATGATCTTAAGGACCAGGCACGTACATATGGGAGGAGGCGTTCCTTCAGATAACCTGGCCCCATGCCGTTTACGGCTTTGAAAGTTAATACCAGCACTTTGAATCGGGCCTGGACATGGATGGGCAGAGGATTTGCTGATTTGCTCATCTCTAAGGCCATTAAAGGGTAAAAGAATGGGATGCAGACAGATATGACTCCAGACCTGGTATCATTGTCAGCCCATAGGGGGTGTCAGAGAGGGCAAAAGGGAAGCACCTACACACACCTTGCCCAGGTGATAGGAATGGGGGCTGCACAAACAGTTGGTTAGAAGGAAAGCCAAAGTGGCTTCCTAGGGTGTCAACAGTTGAGTGTCATGAGGAGGGGCAGGATGGGAGGCAGACAAGACCAACTTATGGGTGCAATCAAGGGATGTCCGTCGCTGGATTTCTGTAGCACCCCCAACTCAGCTCGCATTTGTGAGTGGAGCCGCAAGTTTTTCCAGGTTGTTATTTGTGTAAATAGCTTTATTTAATTTCCATAAAGTGCAGTCACAATTTGCACAAATTATGCAAATTACAGCCAAAATTTGTGCAAATTACACAAAATTTCTATTTCTGCAAAAAAAAAAAAAATTAAAAAACCCTGAAAAATCAGAAAGTTGGCCTACACTGACCTGCCATGTCTGGGGGTCACGTCAGGCCCAGGGCTCAAAGGGAATCCAATGAGCCCCAAGAAAATTGAGGGGGATGACAGGTGATGTCACCATCCCTGCTAATAAAAAATCCGGGTGCTGTATCCTTCTGAGCCCAGGCTCCACTACACTACTGGAGGGGTTAGCTATTTGCGTATTCTGCCCCAGGCATGAAAAGGGCATGAGCTCACCCTGCACATGGTGAGCACCTTTGCAGGCAGAAAGTCCCAGGTTCAATCCCCGGCAAATCCAGGTAGGGCTGAAAAAATCCCACCTGAAACACCGGAGAGCCATTTCTGCCGGTCAGCGTCAGCAATTCCAGGCTGTATGGACCAATGGTCGGACTCAATAGAAGGCAGCATCATGTGTTCCTATGAGATCAAGCATCGCTAAGCCTAACCCATGTTTGGAGCCATAATTTTACTCAGCTGAGCTTATAGACGTGGCGTTTCATAAAACCCATTTTCCCGCAGAGATGAAAGCTAGACGATGCTACCTGAAAATAAGCATGTTGTCCATTTACAACTATTCTAGTTTTAAGGACAGAATAGTTGAACCTTTTAAAAAAAACCCACCAAGGCTCTTTCAGTTCTCTGAAGTAATTGGCTGTTGCAATGCAAGGGGGGGAAGGGAATGTAAAGTGCTATCAAAAGGAATACATTTATGAACAGGCAAATTATCAGTGGAGTAAACAGCTTTCTATGGGAACGCGTCCTTGAATCCAGATTGACACATTCCGGTTTAGCGTAACTGAAGAGCCCTTTTTTTTTTGAGTGGGAAGGAATCAAAAACAAGAACACAGGTCCTCAATCTCATGGTTACCCGTTCACTCCAACTGGTGTCAGTAGCTATGAAGTGATTTTGCCACCCGGTTCGGTTTATTTCATTTGTATGTGTGCAATTCACTCACACACACACACACACCTTCATCTGTTTCATTTCGGCGAATAAATATATGCTAACACACACACACACACAGAGACACAGAAACCTGTAATGGAGTCATTGGTTCGATTAATGATTAAACCCCCTTTAGCCCAATTAAAAAGGCATCCCCCGTCAGACATTGCATTTTTTTCAAGCAAGTTGCCTCTTGAAATTCTCCACCCTCTATGCGGGGAAAGAAACTGGGGTAGCCATTTCACCCAAATTCTCCAAGGAGAAGAGAATTTCTCGAACAGTTTCTCAGGGAGGTGAGGGCTCCCAATGAGCAACAGCAGCTTTTCTCCTTGGATTTTTAATGTTTTGCAGCTGGGGTTGCAGACGCAAGCAGCCGTGACAACAACAGTAACTATGCTGGCATCTTACCTGCCACTGTGGATCCACCACAGCGCCTCAGATCTAGTATTCTTCTCGGACGGGGGGGGGGGCAGGAGGGGGGGCCACCGCCTCCCCTAAAATGGTGGTGAAATATTGGGAGAAAACTCTGCAGAGGGGCATTATTTTTCATGGGGCAGGGGAGAAAAGGAACAATCTCGGAATTTTTCACACAAAAAATACACAAAATGCCTTCTAAGAAATTTCAGTTCCACTCTAGTGTTAACTTAGATCGGGGCTGGGCAGAAAATAGATCCTGGGACGTTTTGGTCTTCAGTTCCCAGAAGCCCCTGCCAGAATGCCCAATGGTCAGGAATGCTGTTGTCCTGCATTGGCTGGAGCAGCCTCAGTGATAGGGCTAATCACAAGGCCAAGTGCTACTCCAGAGTCCAGGCCAATGTTCCAGCAGGTGGGTTTCTGTTCAAGGGAGCTCAGGCAAAGGAGGAGTGGTCAAACAGGCAAAAGGGTCAAAACACAATCCAGTGGCAGCATCAAGTAGGAGTCCAAGATCTGTAGAACAGAGGTCCAAGCAGAATGCAGGGTCAGAAGAAAAGGCAGGAGAAGCCCGTGAGACATTATCTCCAGGAGTTAGCAAGCTCTGCTGCAGACTTTTAATCACAAAGCCTGTTGAGCCCCACCCGGGCTCAGCTGCTCTCCATTACAGCTCTCCGGCCAGAGTCTTACTCAAGAGAAGTCACTTTCTCCTAAGGACACCATCTTTATAAGCGAGCACTCCTTCCTAGAAGAGGCCTACTGGCTTGTTACGAGAGGCAACGACACTCCTGGGGGTCAGGGCATTGCTCAGCATCTGCTCCAGAGTCAGAGTCCCCTCCCCCTGAAGGGAAAGGACCTGCAGCGGTCTCCCCCTTAGGCCCAGGCTCCTCCTGGTGTGGTGCCAGCGACTCCTCTGATGATGCGTTCCTGGTTTCTGGAGTCTCTACGTCTCCCTCTGAGGAAGATTCCTCCAGCGAGGGCACAACAGTTGTGAGCTGAAGTCCCATATATCTGGAGATCTACTTTCTGCCCATCCCTTGACTTATTGAGGCAACATTGCCCTTTCACTCTCAACATAGGAGAGAAGAATTACCTCTTCTAAGATGGGAGCTGCTGCAAAATATATGGTAGACTGGGAAGGGGACCCCAAGGTTTGCAGAAGCACCAAAAATGTTTTGGGGATGGGAAGTAAGAGGAGGGAAGCCCCAAAAACATTACACAAATTGCAGCCAATGTCCGTTTCCAGGAGTGGGGGGAATAAAATACAGAAAATCTGTTAGCTGGCCCAAGTCACTCCAGACCGAGCTGGGCCAGCAGGAGAAAGATGGAACAGGTTCCAAGGACTGAGCTGATGAAAACGTATCAAGCTCACCCCACAACCAGATTCCCCCAACATCCCTAACTGGGTCTGAGCATCCCCACTTCTCCTGGTCATTCTATAAAGAAAACATGAGCGGTACTGTTGGAAGGACTCAGGAATGCAGAATTAATCTACAGTTCCGGAAGAGGAAGGGAAAACGTTTCTGATACTCCCAGAGTAATTTGACGTGACTGAAAATAACTAATGGATGGGAAAGCCTCGCTGATGGGTTTGTTATTGATCCTGCGCTGATGAGAATGTTACAGGGAACATCCAGACCTAATAGGAATCCAGTGCTAGCAAAGGGTTAGCAGATGTATCTCTTCCCCATGGAGAACTCCCAAAAGAGGAGTGGGGAGGCTAAAGGTATACACCCAAAGCAAAATTCATGTTCCAGCCTTCCCCAAGTTGGTGCCCTGCGGGTGTGTTGGATTGCAGTGCCCATCATCCCCAGCCAGCATAGCCATGCTGGTTGGGAATGATGGGCTTTGCAATCCAACACTCCCGCAGGGCACCAACTTGGGGAAGGCTGCCTTTTTGTATCTATTTTCAGTGCAATTCCCTTTTCCTCTTTGCTGATAATTCCTCGTTTTCGATATATTTCCAATGGGAACCGTTTATGGATGGGGATCAGCCCAGTCACACACCTATAAAGGAGGCAGCAGCTCCTCTGCCATTGCTCCGTGCCAAGGAGGGCAGGGCTCCTGCACTGTGGATAGAAGTGCAGAGATCTCAGCGGGCAGAAGCAGAAGCAGGGATCTCAGCGGGCGCATTCGGGGCACAAGAGTCCTATCCTCTTTTGCCTCTGGCCACCTTCACCTGTAAGGCAGGGGTCCCCAACATGGCGACCCATGGCACCCTGCACGTTCTGCACTCCCTGCCCCCTTCCAAAAAAAATGTAAAAAAAATATATTTAAACCTTGGGAAATGTTAGGGCAAGCTTCTTTCTCCTCCATTCTGGCCTCGCTATTTCTATCCACCCCTCTTCAGTTCAGTGTTCCTCCTCCTCTAGCCTTGCTGTTTCTCTCCCCCTTTGCCTTCCAGGGGTCTGTCTTCACAGCGCCGGATTGGCGCCGCCTCCCTCTTCAACCCCGCACTTTCCGTCTCCAGAGGTGGCGTCAGGTGATCCAGACACCGAGGAGGGAGGGTGAGGTTTCTGGGCAGCCATCTGGGTCCCGGAGCTGCCCCCCATCCTCTTCCTGGTGGAAGGTGACCAATCACTGGTCACCTTCCACTAGGCTCCACCTCCCCCCCCCCCCGGGTTGGCCCTGGATTGCCCATGGAGCAACGTCACATGGCGGACGCACCATGTTGATGTTGCTCCCTTTAAAAAAGTCAGGGTAAATCCCTGGCTTTTTCAAAACGCAGCATCACGTGGAAGCCCCACGGTGGCTCTGAACCTGGGCCTGCATCGTTTAACCGAAGGGTGCCGCTCCAGAGCCACCGCAGGGCTTTTCTCATGTGTAGAGATCCCCCTGATTTCCCCTCCCTCCCAGCCTGTAGCTTTGCTATTTCTCTGCTCCTCCATGCCTACCTCTTTAGCCCCCTTTGGACCAGCCTGGCTGTTTCCTTCCCCCCTTTGCCCCCTCCCCACTCCACCCCGCCTCCAGCCTCACCGTTTCTCTCTCCACCCCACCCCATACACACCTCTTCTGTTCGGTCTTGACTAGCCAGGCACCACGACAGCCCTTTTGTGAGTGAGTAGCCACATCCTGGAGCCATTTTGTGCTCACACAGCAATTTCTGAAATTCCCAAATGTGCCCCGGATCCAAAATGGTTGGGGGACACCTGATTAACAGACATTTCACAGGCAAGGCTTCTCTGGGCATGAGGGTTGCCAGCTCTCGAAATAAAGAAATCCTGGTGCCTGGGCAAGCCTGGGGTGGGGTAGGTGGAGTCCAATGGTTAGGGGCAGGTTGAAGGGTGGAGCTTAATCATTTCCAGCAGGCCTAAAGGCGGAGCCAAGCACAAAAGCATCTATTCCCCTAACATGTGCAGATAATTAAAACTAAAAAGCAAAAGTGGAGGGCGGGAAACAACACAGCTCCTTTGAACTGGTTCAAAAGCAAAGAGGGGGGAAAAGCCAACCACAACGGAACACTATGATTTCTAAACACACAATATCATCTTGTTCCAGCAGCTTCAATACACAAGCAGGAATATCATAAGGGCTCTTTGGTGTTAGAACAGGGGTAGGCAGGGCTGAAACTCTTTAAGTCCGAGGGCCAAATTCCATTTCAGAGCAGCTTTGCAGCTGCTACTTTTCAGTAGTGGGCGGGGCCAGGGCAAAGGGGGTGGAGACAAAACAGCTGCACGTTTTAGCTTAAAGCCTTAAGAGAGGTGTTTTAACCTTTTAGAACCTGGGAGAGAATGTGCTAAAGACTGGAAACCACAAAACATTTGGCAGCAGGAAGAAAGGGGGAGGGTCAAGGGAAGGGTGTGTATCCATCCGGCTGGATTTGGCCTCCAGGCCTGAGATCCCACACCCTCCTTTTTGAGAATGTTTCAGGCTCTCAGCGAGGATATGAACGAGCCATTGCAAAATGCAGGGAGGGCTGCTAGTTCCAGGATCAGTGGGGCGGTGAATGCGTTCTGGGTTTCAGTCCGAACCAACTAGGGCTCTACCAGTGTTCTGCACCTTGGGTAGCTCCTTTAGAGTCCTGATTGCTTATGACCGAAACCAGGAACAGATTCGCCGCCCCACCGACATCAGAGCCACCAGCCTCCAATGGCAAAATGCCCAGGCCTTGCTGAGGAAGAGGAGCCCCTTACTCAAGTGCAGCTCCAAAATGAAGCCCCGGCGTCAAACGCTTTTCTAGCAACGAGGGGAAGTTTTTGGCCTTCTCGTCTTCCAAATTCAAATTTAATCTGCTTGACAAGACTTTTACAAACTGTTTGAGCTGTGATGTTCCGTTATGCGGCTAGCCTCTTTAGCTGTTGAATGACTGTTAAAGAGCGGTTAAGCCCAGCTTCTAAGCCTTTGAAATTGACACAAGCTGCTTAAAGGAGCTGCCTGGAGCTTCAGATACTTAAATGCTCCCTCAAATAAAAGTGGTTGAAGGGAGAGGTACAAAAGCAAGCAAAGAAGTATTTATAGTGATAGAGTTAGGAGGGAATTCAGTACCAACTTTTAACCAATTTCTGGGCTTGCATAACAAAATCTTGACAGATGTTTCTCCTGTGGAGGCATCTGCTAAGCAAGACTGAGCAATAACTTGCAAATTAGGAAATCCTTTAATCCCCTATCAATTCTTTCCTAAGAGTTTTGCTTCAGATTGGGGAAAATAATACGATTTACATTCCAGCATTATTATTAATATTAATTTAAACCTGGCTAACCAATGATAGACATGAAAGTACTGATCTCCCCTATGTAATGCAATGCTAGGGTGACCATATGAAAAGAGGAAGGGCTCCTGTATCTTTAACACTTGTACTGAAAAGGGAATTTCAGCAGGTGTCATTTGTATGCATGCAGCACCTGGTGAAATTCCCTCATCATCACCACAGTTAAAGCTGCAGGAACCCTGCCTACTGTGACCAGATACAAAAGAGGGCAGGGCTCCTGCACCTTTTAACTGTGGTGATGAAGAGGGAATTCCACCAGGTGCTGCATACATACAAATGACACCTGTTGAAATTCTTTTTTCTATACAACTGTTAAAGATACAGGAGCCCTGTCCTCCTTTTCATATGGTCACCCTATTTCCACACCATCCTGAGTAATGAAGTATTCATAATTCCCTTCGCTGCCTGCCAGAGGAAGCTGCTGTGTTCATAAACATTACAAGTGAAAGATCAAGATCTGCCTTAGGGAAGATACGCTTTTAGAGTCCCGGTTGGCAACTCATTTAAAAACGAAACAAAAGGGGGACATATTTTCAACCAAGCCAGGGGTGAATGGACAACAATGTTGGCCCTGCCCACCAGCAGAGGCCTGTGCAAATCCAGATGTACAGATTTTGTTAAATTCATTCCGTCTATGTTGACAGGCATCTTTCATTCTGTCATCCAAGCATTTACGGAATCACATTCTTATTTTTTAGGGATGTAGGAGGATTTTGTTCCAATTGCATGCAAATCATGCAAATCCTCCCTTCCAAAGTAGATGATTGGAATATATTGCTATGTTTAGGTATTTGGTGTTTCCATTGACGTACAGTGACCAGTGAATGGCTTAGGGTGAATAATACAATGTATTCCTAAGATCCCGCTACCAACTGAAAAGTTTCTAGCTAATGTACCTGCTTACAAACACCCCATATATAGTGATCAAATCTGAACGAGAGAGCAAATGCCATAAGCCAAGTCTTTCCCAAGTCTTGCCATTATCACTAAAAATATTTTCCCCTCCTCCACTGCGAAAATATCTAAAGTAGATTGGAGGGCTATGAGATGGTCCAACTGCGTCATAGCTCAATATTAGACCACTTGCTTTGCATACAGAAGGTGTCAGGTTCAATTCCCAGCATCTCCAGGCAAGGCTGGGGAAGATCCCAGTTTGGACACCTGGAGATCTGCAGCCGGTCAGCGTAGACCAGTCGTTGGGAACCTACATACTCCTTCAGGAGTTGTTGAACTCCAACTGCCATCAGCTCTAGCCGGCATGACAGATGATCAGGGATGATTCTTTTCATTCATTTAATATGTTTCTATACTGCCCAATAGCCAAATTTCTCTGGGTGGTTTACAAAGATCAGGACCTCAAAAATACATTATAAAAACCATTTAAGTACAAACCTATAAACAAACAGCATATACACACACACACAATTTCAAAACAATTTTAAACAATCAACAATAAGAAAAATCCAGGATCTGATTTAACCACATCATATGTTGCCAAATGCCTGAGAGAAGAGGAAGGTCTTCACCTGGTGTTGAAAAGATAACAATGTTGACACCAGGTAGGCCTCATCAGGGAGATCATTCCATGACTGAGGGCCCATGCCAGTAGGGTTGGGCGAACGTTCTACAGCCATGGTCACTTTTAGGATCACTGTTAGGTTCTCCCTAGGGTGGGGGGAGGCTTGCAGGGGGGGGAGTCAATTAGATGATGATGATGATGATGATGATGATGATGATGATGATGATGAAGAAGTGTAGGAGCCAACACAGGAAGTGGGGGAGTAAATTCTCCAAGACTCTTCAGGCATCAAGGATGAATATTCCCAGCAGCTTATCTGGGAACTCAGTCTCTGTCTGAGTGGGAGGGGCATTGGAGTTCACAGGACCCAGAGTCCACCGCAGGGTCAAGAGGGTGGAGCTGAGAGCAGGTGGGAGGTGGTCCCTTGGGGTGGCAGCTCACGAGAAGCTTCTCAAGAAAGACCCTCCTTAATGAAAAGTGTCTGTTGGAATGTTGGGAACAGCCTGTATTGAAAGCAACCACCTGGCTTTCTTACTCAAATGAAGCTTAGGACATAGCTCCTTGCATTCACACACCCTTCAGGTGAGAAGAGATGTTGGTTTGTTGAATAAAGCTTTGTGGATTACACAGCAGGCATCTTTATTGTCTCAAACTGGCAGGGAGGGTTGGAATCACGACAGTCGCGCACCTCCTTCTGGACCACCACTGGATGCTCACCACTTGTGAGTCAACAGGTGTTCCACAGGCACCCAGCAAGTGGCAAGCAGCCTCCCGCTCCATCGCTGAGCTGCCATTTTACATACAAATTGCAGGCCACCATATTTTGCACAAGCTACAGGTTCTGAATCATCTTCAAAGGCAGTCCCATGTAGAGCACATTGCAGTGATCTAACTTGAAGGTTACCACAGCACAGACAACTGAAACCAGACTATCCCTGTCCAGATAGGTGCTTAGGTGGGCCACCAGCTGAAGTTGGTAGAAGGCACTCTGTGCCAATGAGGCCAACTGAGCATCAAATGACAAAGATGGTTCCAGGAGAACCCCCAAGTTATGAACCTGCTCCTTCAGAAAGAGTGCAACCCCATCCAAAACAAGTTGAGCACCCTCCTTCCAGGCAGAAGAACCACCACTAACAACATCTCAGTCTTATCTTGATTGTGATTAATAATAATAATAATAATAATAATAATAATAATTTATTTATTTATTTCTTACCCGCCTCTTCCTCTGGATCAAGGCGAAGAACAACATCAAATATAAAATACATAAAACGGATTAAAAGCACATAAAACTAATACATTATTAAAATACCAATAAAGCTCTTAAAATTTGACTGGGTAGGCCTGCCAGAAGAGATCAGTCTTTATGGCTTTCTTAAAGTCAAAGAGACTATTAAGTTGACGAATCTCTCCCGGCAGGCCATTCCACAGTCTGGGAGCGGCAGAAGGTCCTCTGGGTAACGATTATCAGCCTGGTTTTGTCTGACTGTAACAAATTCTCCCCAGAGGACCTGAGTGTGCAGGGTGGATTGTATGGGAGAAGGCGATCCCGCAGGAAACCTGGACCCAAACCACGTAGGGCTTTAAAGGTAATGACCAACACTTTGTACTTCACCTGGAAACTAATTGGCAGCCAATGGAGTGATATTAAAGCTGGTGTAATATGGTCACCCCTAGATGTACCACTGACCAACCTGGCTGCCATATTTTGAACTAGTTGAAGTTTCCGGACTAGGCACAAAGGTAGCCTTATGTACATCACATTGCAGAAGTCGAGCCTTGAAGTTACCAGCACGTGCACGACCGTCTTTAGGTCTTCTAGCTCTAGGAAGGGGCGCAGCTGGCATATCAGCCGAAGCCGATAGTAGGCACTCCTGGTTGTCACATATATCTAAGCAATCATTTGGAACGACGGATCCAGGAGCACCCCCAAGCTGCGAACACAGCCTTTCAGGGTGTGTTACCCCATCCAGAACTGGTTGACTTACCTCCAAACCCAGGTTGGGGCCTTTGACAGTAACCACTAGGGGTGTGCACGGACCCCCCGGATCGGATCGGGACCCGGATCGGGACCTCCAATTTTGTCCCGGACCGGTTCGGACAAAATCGGAGGCCCCCCGGACCGGATCGAGTCCGATCCCGACCCAAAAATCGTACATTTTTGGATCGGCCGCCATTTTTTTCCCCATAGACTTGCATTGCAATGCAAGTCTATGAGGAAAAAATGGCGGCGGGTGGGTAAGGGGGGGCCTAACTCCCTCCCCCCCCCGGGGCCGTCCGCTGTGGACGGCCCCGGCAGGTAAACCCCCTCCCCCGCGCTCCCTACCCCCCCTGGGGCCGCCCGCTTCCAACCGCTGGCGCCCGCGGGCACCAGCGGATAGAAGCGGACGGCTCCGGGGGGGGGTAAGCCCCCTTCCCCGCCACTGCTTACCTTCTCGGCCCGTCCGGCGCCGGCGGCTACTACCAGCGGGCTCCGCGGCCTACTCTCGAGTAGCGCGCCGGGTGATGACATCACCCGGCGCGCCACCCTGGAGCAGGCCGCGGAGCCTGCTGGTAGTAGTATGCGCCGGCGCCGGACGGGAGCCGCCGGGCCGGGCAGGTAAGGGCCCCCCTCCCCCCTCCCCCCTCCGCGCGCCCCCTCCTCCCCTCCACGCACCCCCTCCTTACCTTCCCGGCCTGGCGGCTCCCGTCCGGCGCCGGCGCCTACTACTTCCAGCAGGCTCCGCGGCCTGCTCTAGAGTAGCGCGCCGGGTGATGACATCACCCGGCGCGCCACCCTAGAGCAGGCCGCGGAGCCTGCTGGGAGTAGTAGGCGCCGGCGCCGGACGGGAGCCACCGGGCCGAGAAGGTAAGTGCCCCCCTCCTCCCCCCCCCGCTGTCCACTTTCATCGGCGGGCGCCCGCTGGCGCCCGCCAATGGAAGCGGCGGTGGGCGCCAGTGGGCGCCCGCCGATCCGCCGATCTGCCGAACCGGTTCGGAGCTTTTTCGGACCGGTTCGGATTGGATCGGCTGATCCAGCTGCGGGATCGGAAATCGGATAATTTATCCGATTTCCCACTGGACCGGACTCGGATCGTGGATCGGGTCCGATCCAGTGCACATCCCTAGTAACCACCTCCGTCTTATCTAGATTCAGCTTCAGTTTGACTTTAGTAGCCTTCATCCACAGCCTCACCTGATGAAGATGAAAAGGAGAAATAGAGCTTTGTGTCATCAGCATACTGATAAAGAACAGACTCCGAAACTCTAAATAACCCCGCTCAATGGTTTCATGTAGATGTTGAATCTGCAGTGCCAAGCAATGTTCCCCAAGCATGCAATGCAGTACCCACCCCATTCTCAGTTTAGACAGTTGTCCCAGAAGGATACCCCAGTCAATGGTATTGGAAGCCACCGAAAGATCAAGGAGAATTCACAAGGTCACACTCCTCCATCTCTCTCCCTACATAGGTCATCATACAGGGTGACCAAAGCTGTTTCTGTGCCAAAACATGGCCTGAATCACCGACTGAAATGAATCAAGATGCTCAGTCTCATCCAAGAGCATCTGCAGTTGGCTGGCAACCAACCCTGAAGGAACTTGCCCAGGAAAGAAATGATTTGCCACCAGCCTAAAGTTATTAAGATTTTCCAGGTCCAGGGAGGTTTTCTTCAGGAGCGGTCTCACCACCACCTCCTCTTTCAGATAGAGTTATAGTCCACAGGTTCCCCACATTGGTGACCCATTATAGTCAGCTCGATGGACCAATAGCCAGTCTTGGTTCAAGGCAGCTTCCCAAGACCTCGATAGCTCAATAATACACAATGGATTCTTGGCACCGTACACGAAACATCTGAATCTTTTTGTCTGTTCACTGAGAGCCTTTGCTGATTGCTAGACTGTACGAGGCTGAATGTCCCTTAGGTTCCTCAAGAGGCTGCTTGATTGGTTTTTAATGGCGTCACTGTAGATCTATTCTACTCCTTTCTTTTTCTTGTAAGGGCAGAGTTTCTAGATAAAAGGCTACTTTGGGCTTTAGCCACC
The DNA here is from genome assembly GCA_029215795.1 of Anniella stebbinsi. Lineage (NCBI taxonomy): Eukaryota > Metazoa > Chordata > Lepidosauria > Squamata > Anniellidae > Anniella > Anniella stebbinsi. The sequence goes on from JARDYH010000002.1 coordinate 133,935,101, forward strand.
TCACCCTTTTAGCCAGCCATAGAATCTTGGCACCTTTTGGCTCTGGTGTTGTGACGCTAAGTGCCGGCACATTCGGAGAAAACTGGTTTGTTTCGAGAGCCAAAACCGATCTCCTCACCACCGCCACATTCTCCCCCTTCCATTGGTGGTGGTGGATCTTCTCCAGATATAGTCCGATCGCACCAATATTTGGGGAACGTTTTTGCTTCAGCATCAGCATTTTCACATCTGATAATTTTGCAGAGAATGTCAACAATTGGCAGGGTTGGATAACAGGCATTCAGCCACCCTTCATATCGAACAGTTGGGGATACACAGCAGTCAGTGTTTGACAACATCTTAACAGCTGGCGTGCATCAGCAGTCAATATCCGATGGCTGGCTTACAATGGCAATCCTGTAAATGTTTCGATTAATCCCATTCATTCCTCCAACCAATAAGAAAACATCCTCTGTAGCGAAACAAACAAACACATGCCAATCAGTTGGATTTTAAGGGAGGCGCTGTGGGACTGAGTTCAGGTCCTTGCTCGTTGCTCCACCAGGAAGCTTGCCAGGTGACCCTGACATCTCTACTTTGCAGGGTTGTTGTAAAGCTAAAACAATTGTGTGCCAAAATTGTCAAGGCCCAGCCAGAATTAAACCCTCTTACGCCATCGCCAGAGCAAAGAGCAAGGACTTGACCCCAGTCCTACAATTTCTCCTCTTCCACCCTCAAGCCACTACACTAGTGGCACCCTTCAGGTGTGTCATACTAGAAGTTCCATCATCCCCATCCATGCTGGTTGGGGATGATTGGAGTTGTAGTCCAGCACATCTGGAGGGTGCCATCTTGAGGAAGCCTGCACTACACCACCCTGACTTTTCGTGGTTTGTCCATAAGAAATCTTTAACGCCCCCCTCCCTATAGTGTCCCCTGAAAAACCAGAGACCTGGCTGATGGATGAATTATTGAGTTTTTCGATTCCGTGGCCACAGAGCCAAGAAGATTCTGCCTGACTCTGGCACATTAAGGCTGTTAAATATTTCAGCTCTGTGGTACCTTAATGGGAGCATTCCGGTTTGCTCTTCCAAAAGGGGAGGGAAGAAACATCTGATCCTATTCGATATGACTCCTTAGCTGTTCCCAGTCACATTGATTAATCTGAATCTTCCTCTCAGGCCCAGACAGTTTCCGAAGGCAGGAGGTGCGAGTTGAGAGAAGCAAACTCAATTGGCCATCCATCCATCACCACCCCCCTCGGGTACTTTTTCTCAAATATTTTTCAACCTCCCATTATAGACAGGCACCATCTTCTGGTATGCAATTCATCTACTTAAATACTTGACAGCGTGTGCTGCGTGGAACGGACAGAGACCACAAGTATTCAGGAAGCCTGGGATGTGGCAGAATGAGGCAGAGAGGGCGTGATTGGAAGGAAAAAGCACCCCAGAAGAGTCCTGCTAGATCACACCAAAAGTCTCTCTAGAGGCACCCTGGGAAGCTTACGAGAAGGGCTTGAAGATGTAATAGTCCTCTTCCACCTTTTCTTCTCAGCCAGTCTTTGCATCAGCACTCTGGACAGCTGCCACCAGCACTGATACCTACCCTGACGTCTGGGTTTGTGAGCCCACCATTGTAATTTCCCACAATGCCCCTGACAGGGTATCTCACCAGGGCATTGTGGGAAGCATTCATGGCTGCCCATTGCTTCCACCGTTGCTGCCAGATAAACCCTTGGATTTTGGAGCTGGCCTAGTCTCCAGTCACCAGTCCTGAGAGCCATACTGCTTCTGACCCTAGAGCGGGGGGGGGGGGGGCAATGTCCAGGAATAAGGGACCAATTCCCCCCCACACACAGAACCCAACAGGGGCTGCACCCCTTCCCACCGCCACCAAAATTGCCGCTTCCACCATGCCACCAAATTTGCTGCCAGATTTAAAGAAGAGTGAGTTCTCTTTCAAACAAAGCAAAATTGTTTCCGCAGCAACTTCAGTGGCACAGCAGCAAAGGACTGTGGATTGCTCACTCCTTCCACATAGCATGATAAACCAATAGCCATTGATTGATTTGTTGGTTGGTTGGTTGCACCCAATAACCAGATTTCTCTGGGCAGTGTACAGGTAAATCAAAAGCATAAAATCACAATAAAAGGTATAATAAAGTAGCACAAAATACAACCAGCACCGAAAGTAAAATCAGTGCAGTACCTAATAAAACCCAAATAAAAGCAGAAGCAGCATTTATTTTTATTTTATTTTTATTTTTTAAAGCAAAGATCTGTCAGCACAGTTCTTAACTGCCTGGGGGAATAAAGGGGTCTTTTCACCTGCTGCAGAAAAGACTGGAAAGTAGGTGCCAAGTACGTGCCACCACTGAAAAGGCCCTTTCTAGGGTCACCACCTGCCATGCCTCACTTTGCCGGAGATCCTGGAGGAGGGCTGCAAAAAAAGCAAATGCTATTTGGGGCTGCATTAATAGAAGTGCAGCTTCCAAATTGCACGAGGTACTGGTTCCCCTCTACTCAGCACTGGTTAGGCCTCATCTTCAGTATTGCTTCCAGTTCTGGGCACCACACTTCAAGAAGGATGTAGGCAAGCTGGAGGGGGTTCAGAGGAGGGCAACGAGGATGAACAAGGGTCTGGAAACAAAGTCCTATGAGAGATTGAAAGAACTAGGCATGTTTAGCCTAGAGAAGAGAAGATTGAGAGGAGACATGATAGCACTCTTCAAGGACTTCAAAGGTTGTCACATAGAGGAGGGCCAGGATCTCTTATCGATCATCCCAGAGTGCAGGATACAGAATAATGGGCTCAAGTTACAGGAAGCCAGATTCCAGCTGGACATCAGGAAAAACTTCCTGACTGTTAGAGCAGTATGACAATGGAACCAATGACCTAGGGAGGTGGCAGGCTCTCCTACACTAGAGGCCTTCAAGAGGCAGCTGGACAGCCATCTGTCAGGCATGATTTAAGGTGGATTCCTGCATTGAGCAGGGGGTTGGACTCCATGGCCTTATAGGCCCCTTCCAACTCTACTATTCTATGATTCTATGATAATTTTAGGGTCCAGCTATGTAAATAATGGTGGATGCTCATTCAGGTAATCTGGCCCCACAGCCACAGGAGAAGATCTGCCCCTGCCTGAGGCAGGTGAGCACATATGCTGCCACGTTGCAACCCCCTTTCCCTTTCTTTTCCCACCACCACATTGTACCAGCGGACAGGTGGGCTCTCTATAGAGTCGTGTGAATCAGCAAAACTCAATTTCTCTGAATTCCATCTCAAAACATGTTCCAACTCGAGCCCATATCAGGTTGCGAGGTTTGGCCCCCCCTTTTTTTGCATGAAACTCCGAACGCATTTCCATGCATATTTTATTCCCAAATGTACACATCAGTAGTGCACATCTTTGAAATAGACATATTCTCCTCCCATGGATTAAAGTGTAATTGTCCACATTTTTCAAAAGTATGCATTTTTTTCATGCATGTTGTCCGTTGAAAATGAATGAACTTTGTCTTTTGGAGTCTATGTTTGGTCTGGAAAGTATGAGCAGGGCAAAAGCCTGATTAAAAAAAAATTGAAACTAATTTTCCATACATCCCTAAACATGAGCAGAAACTTCCAAACCCTGACGGGTGACAATGATGCCACCGCCATCTGCACCTGAGAGGGCCAGGAACAGGGATGTACGGAGTTTGTTCAACTCATTCTATCCTGATTCGAGGGTTGTCAGGCATCTTTCATTCTGCCACCCACTCCTTTGTATGAGAATTTCATTTGTTTGCAATTCTGCATTAACACAAATGCCACTTGAGCAAGAGCACATTAGTGTTAATTCCTCCCCAAGTAAAAACTGCCCCATTGAATTCTGCCCCATGACAACAGATTGCATCCAAGGCCGTTTCTACACCAGGCATTTGCCCCTGGGTGGTCCCTGGGTGGTCACATGATGCACAGGGACTCCAGGGGGCAGGGGGACAGCCACGGCATTTGCCAAGGATAAGGGATCCCTGGGAAATCACAAATCTTCCCGTGGTCCTGGGAAGTTCCCAGGACTGCGGGAGATGTGGCCGCCCATCCCGGCTGCTGCCGCGCAGCTCCTTGTCCATCAGGGGAGGGGGTTGGCAATTTCGCTATCCCCAGGACAGCGGGGGGAGGGGCCCCTAATTTTGCACACTTTTTTAAAAAAATGCACCTTGATCGATGGAGTGCAAGTGCACTCTTCCCGGATTTAAAAAAACACAAACTGGTGGGCATGACATGCGACAACACGGGAGGAACCCAGGACGTCATGCTCGTGATGTGTATTGAGAGCGACGATCCCAGAAGCAGGTATTTCCAGGACACCCCTATGATGTAGAGAGGGCCCAAATCTGTATTTAGCCCAGGATGTGAGAACTGGGTAAACTGAAATGGATCTCTCATACATCCCTAGTTCTCTGGAGAGACAGGTCAGCCGGAGGAAGCAGCTGGTGTTGCAGCTCATTAGGGTGCCAGCTGAAATGCCCGGCTTTGAGGGGGTCTACATGTGATGCTGGATTGGGGAATAGAGACCCCCATTGTCGGATGTCAGGTGTATCATAGGGAATTCACAAGGCCGGGAGGACTTGTGAATTGTGAGTTGAAAGATTGGGAATTGTTGTGAGAAAGTCTGTGTCTCTGTAAGCTTATCATCTGTCGCTGTTTCTCACGGGAAGTTTGCTAGCTGTGGCCTTGAGCTGGTGAGTTTCCTTGAGAACAAAGAATGTTTGGAAAAGGTGGGGGCTGCCTTGCAAGCTGTCACTCACATTGTGGTGTCATCAAGAGGGGTTTGAACTGTGCCACCCTGTCGGCACATGAGTTTAGTTTACAGGTCTGAGGACCTGTCTGTCAAGTGGCTTGGAATAAGCCAGGCCTCCAGTCTATAAGAGGGATGAGCAAAGGGGAGGATCTTTGCTAGGATAATTGGTTCAACGCTTGCCATGGAACCCCTCGTGTTTTGGATTCTATCTGTTTGGAGATGTTGGATGCACTCTGTACATGCTCAGTTGCTATTTGGACTTGGAATTTCTAAGGATTGTGCCATAGAAAGTGCTCTGCGGCTTTTCATAGACTTGGGCTTGTGGTTGCTGGTCTGGATTGTGTGTTCTATGGCCTGCGAGAGAGCTTCCTTGCATTGAGCCAAAGTTATGGGCAAAGGGAAGTTTCCTAGGTTGACCGTTGCTGTTCTGGGTCATGTGTTGTGTGTAACCTGTGAGAGAGCTTCCCTCAGAGCCTTAGCTACAGGCAGGGGGGTTTCCTGGGTTGAAGTTCGTTCCTGGCATCTTGCTTACACGGATCAACCCATTGCTTACTGGCAGACTGGGTCTGGTTAGTACAAGACATAACTCTCTCTGCCGGTCTTCACGCGCCTCTGTGCTGGAGCTTTTCCTCGGGCTCTGGGCCCGTTGCTAATGGGTCAGCGTGTTTCACATCAGCTAATTGCTCAGATAGGACTTGGTCTATCCTGACATGTCTTCCCCCGACTGATTGCTGTTCTGGATTGTATCATGCCTTTCGAGTCTAAAGCTGCCTGGCCTTCATCAGCTTTATGTGGCTATATGCAAAAATGTAACCCTCATGCTTGAATGCCATGTGATTTCACAATAAAAGGAGTCTCGCCGCCTTGAGTGTCTTGTCAGCTTGCAAACATTCATGAGCAGAAGCCTGGGGGTTGGCCAAGTCCATGACACCCATGCACACCCATGTATTACACATGGATAGCTCACACACATCCCAGCAATTCTGCTGCAGGTTGCTCTTTCCTTGCTGCTAGCAGCAAACAGGGTGGAGGGGTTCAGGGCCTAGGCAGCCATTAAGGCCTTGAGGGTTGCATAATGCCTGTCTCTGAGGGCCTGGGAGGGTTGACTGAGTAAAGTGAGAGGGACATAGAATGGAGTGAGGGAAGAGACAAACTCCAGTTGAAAAAGAGCAGCTGGGTTGGAGAAGAGGAGGAGGAGGAGGAGGAGGAGGAGGAGGAGGAGGAGGAGGAGGAAGAAGAAGAAGAAGAAGAAGAAGAAGAAGAAGAAGAAGAAGAAGAAGAAAGGGAGTGAAGGAAGAGAAAAGAGAGAAACCAGCAGCGTGGTGGACACAGAGACAGTCTGCCATTTAATGCTGAGTACACTCCATACACAGAGAAAGACAAGCAATAGGGTACTAAAGAACAAGATAAAGAACTGTTGTTCATCCAGCAAAACTCACATTTTACTCTTCACAGAGGACTGTGGGTTGAAAGGGGAGTTGAATGTAATTGACTCATGTCTGGGCTAATTGTTTTCTTCATGTTATTATTTCCTAAACCTTTTTAAGTGAAGTACATTTTGTTACATATATATTTTGTTTGCCTCTAGAGTGATTGTAATCTGCCCTTCCTCATCCTAACTATAGAAACCTGAAACATTACAGCTGCATGTGGCCCCTGGGCCATCGGTTGCACACTGATGGTTTAAGCAAATGCACAGCTCCCCAAAACACCGTAGGCTCCAGGCGATCACCTGTGGGGAGAGCCTTTCAAAATGTCAGACTTTGTAAAGCCATCATAGCCCTGACCTACATGCGTCGCAGGGGCTGTGATAGGCTGAACAGATAAAATCCAGATCAGGGCACATGTAACTTTAAGAGTTGTAGAGAAAAGGGAATTTCAGCCAGAGTCATTTGTATGCAATTAGTTCCTGGTGATATTTCCTCTTCATCACAACAGTTAAAGGTGCAGGCACTATACTAGAGTGACCATATACAAAAGAAGGCAGGGCCCCTGCAACTTTAACTGTTGTGATGAAGAGGGAATTTCACCAGGAATTAATTGCATACAAATAACACTGGCTGAAATTGCCTTTTCTCTACAACTGTTAAAGTTACATGAGCCCTGAGTTACATGAGCCTCATGAGTTACATGAGGCTGACGTGGAAGATGTTAAACTCTGGCAGAGAATGGTTTAGTATGCTGCATAAACATCAGGCCACGCCAGAGAGCTTAAACAAAGAGCTTGAGGCAACTGGAAGAGATCCATGGCTTCCAGTGAACAGATTTGGATATATTCTCTTTCAATCATCCTCTCTGAACCATACGCTACCTGGCTTGGAACACCGCCAAAAGTTTCCCAAGTACTCGGAGGTGATACTGTTCAGCTGTCATTGCCCAGGATGCCAAACATTCATTTTCCTGCTCATTCCCTCCTCCCTGGTCAAAGCAGTTTTGCATGGCATTGTTCTCCACAGGGACAATTCAAGGTGATATGCTGCTCTAGGTAAGTTAGGACTTCCCCACATGCATTTTGCGTGCACACAGGCAGCTCCCAGTTCACAGATTTCATAGTTGAGAGGGGTAATTTCAGGTTATTTTCAAGGGGTCATAGAACTATCACCAGTGACAATGTTCAGCAGCCACTGTTTTTTCTCTTTCCAGGGCCGTTTCTACACCAGGCTGTTTGCCTGGGATGAGCCAATGGTGTGTGTTAGGTATTTCTGGGATCGCCCTCCCTCCCTCCTTCTCTCTACACTCCTTTGGTGTACAAAGGGCCCAGGACTCTGTGACTGGTTTCGGATGACACATTAGGCAACGAAGGGGGAAATAGCATATACTGAGCGTGCATTAGGTAGGCGGAGCTCCACATACGACATGCTGCAACTCCGGTGTTTGTGCAGCTGAAAGTTCCGGCAGCCATCTTGGTTGCTACGTCTGCTCCCTCCCCCTCCCTGAGTCCCCCAGCCATATCCCAGCATGCACCATGAGTTCTGCTGGCTGTATAGAGCAGCTGGGGGGGGGGGTGGAATAGTCCACGGAGAGATGGGGGGTTGGTTTCGGATGACACTTTAAACAATGGGGCTTTGGGCTAAACAACGTGCAAGCCCGTTGTTTCTCTCCGATGCTTAATTGGGCAGAATAGCGTGTAACCCTCCACACAACACAATAAGCAACACAACTTACGATTGTTCCCCCCCCCCGTTGCTTATCGTCCGAAACCAGCCTGTATAGTGAGCTAGTATTTACTGTTACTCAGGACGGTGTCAGGATCAGGCCTAGTTTCCTTGGTTTGTACCCTGTATTAGGGGTGTGCATCGGATCGGATCCGATCCACGATCCGAATCCGATCCGACCCAAAATCGGGAAAATCCGATCCGATCCGATCCGATCCGGACAACCTCCGATCCGATCCGATCCGATCCGATGAGGTCCGATCCGGATCGGACGCCATTTTGAATGCTTTTTCCCATAGCCAAGTATTGTTTTACAAAAACGCCTATAACTTTTTCATTTTTAAAGATAGAAGGATGAAACTTGGGCACATTGTAGACTGGTTAGGGGTAGTTATCTGTGAGAAATTTCAGAAAGATTGGTGCATGCATTTTGTGGCAATTAATTTTTTAATAAATACCCAGGAATGCCTATAACTTTGTCATTTTTAAAGTTACACACATGAAACTTTGCCACATTGTAGGGGGTACCTTGGGACCTATGTGTGTGAAATTTCAGAAACGTAGGTGCTTGTCTTGTGTGGCAATTAATTTTTAGAAAAATGGGTAGTAGTGGGGTAAATACAGTTACGCCTCCCATTTTTTTATTTTTGAAGATACAAACAGGAAACTTGGGCACATTACAGGTACCACTTGCCTTGATATGTGTGTGAAATTTCAGAAACATTGGAGCTTTCCTTGTGTGGCAATTAATTTTTGAAACAATGAGGAAAGAAACACCTATAACTTTGTCATTTTTAAAGTTACACACATGAAACTTTGCCACATTGTAGGTGGTACCTTGGGACCCATGTGTGTGAAATTTCGGAAACGTAGGTGCTTGCCTTGTGTGGCAATTAATTTTTTAATAAATACCCAGGAATGCCTATAACTTTGTCATTTTTAAAGTTACACACATGAAACTTTGCCACATTGTAGGCGGTACCTTGGGACCTATGTGTGTGAAATTTCGGAAACGTAGGTGCTTGCCTTGTGTGGCAATTAATTTTAGAAAAATGGGTAGTGGTGGGGTAAATACAGTTACGCCTCCCACTTTTTTATTTTTGAAGATACAAACAGGAAACATGGGCACATTACAGGTACCACTTGGCTTGATATGTGTGTAAAATTTCAGACAGCTGGGTCCAGGCATGTGGTGGCAAGGTATTTTTGAAACAATGAGGAAAGAAACGCCTATAACTTTTTTATTTTAAAAGTTAGAAGTCTGAACATTGCTCACTTTGTAGATGGGTTAGGGGTAGATATGTGTCAGAAATTTCAGAATGATAGGTCCAGGCATTTGATGGCTATGGAATTTTTAAATTACATGTTTCAAAAAAATTTCTACAGAGGCCAGGTCTTCCCCTCCCGCTTCCCGCGAAGAAAAGGAAACACTCTCTCGTCTCGATCCCTTTGATCCTTGGTAGTATCCATTACAGGGCTCGTGTCTGCTTGAGTACAAAGTGAAAGCAGACACGAGCCCTGTAATGGATACTACCAAGGATCAAAGGGATCGAGACCAGAGTGATCCTTCCTTGCACGCATGGCTGCAAAACTCAGCTAGGCTCAGCCGTTCTGCTTGAAAAGTGAAAGGAGGAAAGGAAACACGAGCCCTGTAATGGATACTACTAGCAACTTCAAAGGGATCGAGACGAGAGAGTGTTTCCTTTTCTTCGCGGGAAGCGGGAGGGGAAGACCTGGCCTCTGTAGAAATTTTTTTGAAACATGTAATTTAAAAATTCCATAGCCATCAAATGCCTGGACCTATCATTCTGAAATTTCTGACACATATCTACCCCTAACCCATCTACAAAGTGAGCAATGTTCAGACTTCTAACTTTTAAAATAAAAAAGTTATAGGCGTTTCTTTCCTCATTGTTTCAAAAATACCTTGCCACCACATGCCTGGACCCAGCTGTCTGAAATTTTACACACATATCAAGCCAAGTGGTACCTGTAATGTGCCCATGTTTCCTGTTTGTATCTTCAAAAATAAAAAAGTGGGAGGCGTAACTGTATTTACCCCACCACTACCCATTTTTCTAAAATTAATTGCCACACAAGGCAAGCACCTACGTTTCCGAAATTTCACACACATAGGTCCCAAGGTACCGCCTACAATGTGGCAAAGTTTCATGTGTGTAACTTTAAAAATGACAAAGTTATAGGCATTCCTGGGTATTTATTAAAAAATTAATTGCCACACAAGGCAAGCACCTACGTTTCCGAAATTTCACACACATGGGTCCCAAGGTACCACCTACAATGTGGCAAAGTTTCATGTGTGTAACTTTAAAAATGACAAAGTTATAGGTGTTTCTTTCCTCATTGTTTCAAAAATTAATTGCCACACAAGGAAAGCTCCAATGTTTCTGAAATTTCACACACATATCAAGGCAAGTGGTACCTGTAATGTGCCCAAGTTTCCTGTTTGTATCTTCAAAAATAAAAAAATGGGAGGCGTAACTGTATTTACCCCACTACTACCCATTTTTCTAAAAATTAATTGCCACACAAGACAAGCACCTACGTTTCTGAAATTTCACACACATAGGTCCCAAGGTACCCCCTACAATGTGGCAAAGTTTCATGTGTGTAACTTTAAAAATGACAAAGTTATAGGCATTCCTGGGTATTTATTAAAAAATTAATTGCCACAAAATGCATGCACCAATCTTTCTGAAATTTCTCACAGACAACTACCCCTAACCAGTCTACAATGTGCCCAAGTTTCATCCTTCTATCTTTAAAAATGAAAAAGTTATAGGCGTTTTTGTAAAACAATACTTGGCTATGGGAAAAAGCATTCAAAATGGCGTCCGATCCGGATCGGACATCTGGTCCGATCCGATCCGACCAGCCTCCGATCCGATCCGATCCGATCCGACCCCCCAGGTCCGATTCCGATCCGCTATCCGATCCGATCCGGGGGGTCAGTGCACATCCCTACCCTGTATTGGACTCGGAGCAAGAAGAAGAAGAAGAAGAAGAAGAAGAAGAAGAAGAAGAAGAAGAAGAAGAAGAAGAAGAAGAAGAAGAAGAAGAAGAAGAAGAAGAAGAAGAAGAAGAAGAAGAGACCATCCAAGACAGGAAGCGGGGAAAGAAATTCTCCAAGGCTCTCCAGGAGTCAAGGAGGAATCTTCCCAGGAGTTTATCGAACAGGAGGTCCAGGCTAAAAGATCAGCTTCCCATGCCTCCCCATTCCTGGGAATTCAGTCTTTATTGAAGGGGGACGGAGCATCAGAACTGACAGATCCCAGAATCCGCTGCACGGTCAAGTGGGCAGAGTTGAGAGGTAGGAGGTGGCACACAAAATGGGGGCCGCTCAGGTGGCCTCCAAAGGCTGCATGTGGCTCGCTGGTTGCCCACTCCTGCTCTAGAGAGTGCCGTTGATGCCAGAACCACTACCAGGTCCACAGAACAAGGCGGAAGGCACCATGGGTTGGTGAGATGCAGCATTTCCCAGAAAGCTTTTGCTCTCCTTGGACCCTCTCAAATATCACCACCCAAAAGTTCTGACAAGAACTTTTGGCTCAACATCAATTGTTAATGCCTGTCACTTCGTGTTACTCTCTCCCATTATGTGTGGTGCAGCCAGTGGAAAATCAAGAGGTCCTCCATCATTCCCCCTGGAGTGCACGAGCCATCAACCCAGTCAATGAGCTGCTAAGCTACCCCTGTGTACCAACTCAAAAACTGCCGGCTGCAGCTCCCTTTCCAAGTTATTTTACATAGGCAGCGACTCGGGCAACCCAGATGGTGCGACTATGAAATTCGCTACCGCAAGATGTCACGATGGCCACCAATTCGGAAGGCTTGAAAAGGGGATCTGACAAATTCATGTAGGAGAAGACTATCAATGGCGACTAATGATGGATATGTGTTACCTCCAGGCTTAGAGGCAGAATGCCTATGTACACCACTTGCTGGGGAACATGGGCAGGATGGTGCTGTTGCCCTCCTGCCTTGCTTGTTGGTCTCCCACGGGCAGCTGGTTGGCCACTTGTGCTAATCCAGCACAGATCTTCTTATGCTCTTATTGTTAACTCATTTGCCTCTTCAGTCAGGCTGGCCAAATTCACCCACCCCCTGCCCCCAGAAGGATGACATCATCATATGCTACGAATGGGTGAACAAGCAATTTTCACGATCACTGGTTTTCTCCAAACACCACTTTTAAACTGGTCTTACCTCATTTCCCCTGTTCTATTTTGCTCTTTTTTAAATTTCTTTCGAAGAGGGGAAGTGCACATTTGAATGGGAAAATGTGCATTTACAAACAACAACACTTTTTCCAATAGAGTAGAGTGTGAAAATGCAAATCTTTGCAAAAATGCAGAATTTTAAGGCTCCATTTCTTAAAATACGCCTTTCCGAATGGGACCACAAGTTTGGTACAACTTGGCTCGGACGGAATCTTCAGGCTCTCACCACGGACTGATTTAGGGACCCTTCTGCTTCTCGAGTTATGCCACTTAATTTATGACAGGCATAGTGGTGAGAGTGTCGGACTGGAACTCAGGAGACCCACATTCTTGTCCCCACACAGCCATGAAGCTCACTGGGTGAGTTTGGAGCAGCCACTGACTCCCAGCCTTACCTACCTTTTATCCCCCTTGTTGTGAGGATAAAATGAAGAGGTGGAGGACCATGTACGGTGCCTTGAGTTCCTTGCCAGAAAAAAGGTGGCATCTATCATCATCATCATAGAGGAGACCTTCAAATATAGGACTGTCTTCTGACAGCCCTTCAAAGAGCCTGTCTTTCTTGGGGATTGCCTGAGTGGCTTCTGCTCCTCCAAGTCCTCAAGCCTCTTTCCATCCTCAGCCTCTGTGTTGTGGTGGTCACGTTCTTCTCATTTGCTTGCTGACAGGGCTTGGGAAGGAGGGGCTGGTTGTGCAATTGTTGCTGGGCAAAACAAAAAAAGAAGAAGAGAAACATACGGGGGGTTGAGGGGGAGGGCTGATCTGCAGCAACAATCAATCAATAGCACATCGCTAAGGGAGGGATGATTTTTCTCAGGCTTTGCAGCAGGGCAGCAAAGTGGTGGAGAAGAAGGGAAGGACAGGGGGAGAAAGAGGGCCACCTTCTAATGGCAACTGAAACATTGGATGGGCTGATTCAGATGGATTGCAGAACTCTGTGTTGTCGATCTTCTTTTTACAAGTGCTCTACATTTTTGCAAGTTGCACGACACAGGAACCAGCATCGTGGCCCAAATGCCCTTGCAGGGGCCACTGGGGTTGCTGGTTGGCCAGTCCCTTGGGCACTGGGTTGTGGTGGGAGTAGCTAGGACATCTCCCATCGTGTTGACCCTGTTCATGTTGTGAGTCAGTTAATGAGAGAGATAAGGAGCAGCTGAGCCGGGGAGTGTTTGGGGCGTGACACTCCATAGAAGCTGGTGGAGACCAGCTGGGCTTCAGGCCAGCTGACTCTAATTGCTCATTAATCCCTTTCCCATAAAAGTCTGGCCAGAGCTCAGCCCCAGTGCTGAAAGCAATGGCTGTCTTGGATGTCTGTTCCTTTACTCTTTGCTTCTTAGCTCCGTGTTCCTGATTCAAGCCTTGACTCTAACCATTGGGTTGTATCTTGACTATTCTCCTGCATGTTCCTGAAACCTTGGACTTGCCCGAACATATCCGGACCCTGTGGACCGGCTTCCTGACTACGCTTCAACGCCTTGTGATTACAAGACTGTTAACTGGATTTCAACAGTGTCTTCGGCTTTTGATTGACGGACTGGATTACTGACCTTGGGCCTGGACATTCCTAAGTGGCATCCTTGAATTACGACAGTTCAGATGACACGCAAAGCCACAGTGGTTAAGCATTTTTAGCTAACCATGTTGGCTTAGTGTATTGTGTGAACCATTCCTAATCAAGGGCTGATGTCAAGGGTGGGCATGGATGGGAACCTGCCAAGAGTCCACACACCAACAGGGGGGCACTGGCAAGAGCCCCCTGGGGTTGCTCCCCATCTCCACCATTGCAGCCTACTTGTTCAACTGCCTCTGTCTCTGGCCCAGATGGTGGTGGTGGTGAGAAGGAGGAGCAGAAGATGCCGTGGCCTACTTGCTCACTGGCTTTTTTTCTGTCATACAAGGAAGTGGCAGCAACGAGGTCTACAGAATCATGCATGGTGTGGAGAATGAGGATAGGGAGACATTTTTCTCCCTCTCCCATAATACTAGAACCCAATGGGGTCAACCCATGAAGCTGATTGGTGGGAGATTCAAAACAGATAAAAGGAAAGACATCTTAACATAGCATGGAATTAAACTATGGAATTCACTACCACAAGACATAGTGGCTGAATTCGGACAACATGATAGTCAATGGTGGGGTAATAATCAACTTTACAGTTGTTCATCTAGGGGGTACTCCCCACACAACAGGGCAATAAATAATCACCTGTTGTGTGGATTAGGATCAGCGCTGAGTTGACTATGGCAGCATTCGGACGACACAATAGTAAATACAACTGACGATTGTTTCCCACCCCCCACCCCCGTTGCTTATTGTGTCATCTGAATTCAGTCAGTGATGGGCACCAATTTGAAGGGCTTTAAAAAGGATTTACCCACATTCATGGAGGATGAGGCTATTAATGGCTATTAGTCCAGATGGCTATGTGCTACCTCAAGTAAGCCTGTATATACTAGTTGATGGGAAACATGTGTGGGAGGGTGCAGTTGCATTGTGTCCTGCTTGTGGGTCCCCAGTTGACAGCTGGTTGGCCATTGTGTGAACAGAGTGCTGGATTAGATGGACCCTTGGTCTGATCCAGTAGGGCTCTTCTTATGTTCTTATGATGAGGACGAGGATGAGGAGCAAGATCAGCTGTTGACAATGGCAATGAGAAGGTAGACCCACTGAGGGAGGAGCCCCATGTCCAAGGACCCTCAATATGTCCACTAACCCAATGCACACAGGTAGCATTGCATAGGATTTCAACCAGTGTTGATTCCCACCATGATTGGTGGTCAGTATGTGGTCAATAGTAGGGGTGTGCACTGGATCGGGTCCAATCCACGATCTGGATCCAATCCAGGGGAAATCGGATACAATTATCCGATTTCCGATCACCCTGCTGGATCGTCTGATCCAATCCGATCTGATCCGGAAAGGGCCTGATCCAGATCGGAATGGATTGGAGGATCAGTGGGCGCCCACTGGCACCCGCCGCGACTTCCATTGGCGGGTGCCAGTGGGCGCCCACTGATGGAAGCGGACAGTGGGGGGAGGCTTCGCTGGTGGGGCTGTCTGTTTCCCTCCGGTGGCGCCACCGGAAAGAAGCGGCTGCCCCAGCAGGTAAGCAGGGGGAGGGGGAGGGGGGCCCACTTACCTGCCGGGGACATCCGCTCCCCTCCGCCGCTGGCCGCTACTGTGAGCAGGCTTCGCGACCTGCCCCTAGGTAGTGTGCCATGTGATGTCATCACCTGGTGCGCTACTCAGGGGCAGGCCATGAACCCTGCTTGCAGTAGCGGCCAGCGGTGGAGGAAAGCAGAAGGCCCCGGCAGGTAAGCAGGGGGAGGGAGCTTACCCCCCCGGGGCCAACGGCTTCCATCCGCTGACACCCGTGGGTGCCAACGGATGGAAGCAGACGCCCCTGGGAGGTAATGAGTGCGGGGGAGGGGGCTTACCTGCCGGGGCCATCCACAGTGGATGCCCCTGGGAGGTAAGAACCGTGAGGGGGAGGAGGGAGTTAGGCCCCCTCACCCACCAGCCACCATTTTTCCCCATAGACTTGCATTGGGGGAAAGCTTTCTTTCCCCTAATGCAAGTCTATGGGGAAAACAAAAATGGCGGCCGATCCAAAAATCGGTTGTCCAATTTTTGGATCAGGATCGGGCCCGATCTGGTCCAGGGGGCCTCCAATTTTGTCCGATCTGACCTGGGACAAAATTGGGGGTCCCGATCTGGGTCCCGATCCGATCTGGGGGGTCCGTGCACACCCCTAGTCAATAGCCACGAGCTGATAGTTTGCTGCTGTCCTTGTGGGCAGTGCAGCATCACAGGTTAAAAAAAAATTCTGGGGGAGGGCTCATTGAATCACACTCAAGGAGCTGGTGTGTGTATGTCAAAACAGTGGAGGGGATGGGTCTCCTTACTCCGGGGTGGGGAATGTGTCGCCATCCAGATACTGTTGGACTACAAATCCCATCATTCCCTTTCCAGCATGGCCAATGGTCAGTAATGGAGAGACTGTAGTGCAACAACCTTTGGAGGAGTTCCCCAACCCTGCCTTACTCACTGCTTTACCCTCCTAGACCAGGCTTGGCGTAAATCATCCCTACAAGTTCTTATTAGGCCATTTTGCTAATTATAATGTTAGCTCCTGAAGCTTTTAATGGATTCAAGAGCTCAGAGTCTCCTTGACTACCACCAGCCCAGCATGAATCTTCACACACGTATTAAAGATGTCTCTGCACAAAACAAGCATTATCCACCACCTAATGCTGAAAGCCTGCACAACATCGGCTTCTACATTGCAAAATACAGGAATGGATCAGTCTCCTTCTGGCCCATGTCAGTTTCACATAGATCCATTCTGAATTCGGTGCCATCCCATTTCCCCATCAATCCATCAATTATTATTTATTTTTTTAAAAATGCCTGGAAATGTATGTTTCAATGTGTATTTTCAAAGAGATTTTATCTCAAAAGCACACATTTCTAAACACATTTTATCTGAAAATATGCATTATCATACGGGATTTTGAAATGAGAGTTGCATCGCAAAATGAAGAGAAGGGGCAAAATCCAAAAGATAACACCATTCCTGTCCTCACCTTAGTCTGGGAAGTGTGGTTCAGATCAGTTTTCTTGGAAATCCAAACAAATATTCCTAGCAAAATACGCCACTAGGCTGTGCTTAGCAGAATACGACTGCGTTACAGTGTGGCTTCCAACCTACCGCACCCAATTCAGTTCATTCACGTGGCGCATTTTGTATGACACAGCCCGGCAAGTGCCAGTCACTCTACAACATCTCAGGTCCCTGCACCGCATCACAGGCAGCAGCTCAGTCCATTGGTATCTTTCCACTAACCCATCCTAGGCATTAGCCCCTACTAATACCCTAATAAGATACCAGGGCTCCTGAACCAGTGACTGTAGCAGGAGGACCGGGGCACGTCACACCATGCATCACCATTACTTTACTTTTTATTATTTTATTATAATTAGTGCTGGGTGGAATCCTCTCCCTACTTTGGGGAACTTTCACCCTGTGAAAGAAGCAGTAGTTTTTTCTGCCTCTTGAAAGGAGGGAAACTCAGAGAATTTTCGGCTTGGTGAAGTGGACAAGGTTTCCACATACCTTTTTAAAATGTAGCTGAGGGGCCTTCTTCCGATTCTTTTAGGTTTTCTTTTTTTAAAAAACACCCCCTTCCCCCGGCATTTGGAGCAGTCCAGCAGTTCTTAGCGAACGCCTATTGATGAACATGTGACCTCACCCTCTCCAATAAGCATTCAGGAAGAACTCCTGGTCTCCTGAAAACAGAATAAAAAGAAAGAAAGAACACCCCTCAACAACTGGCTACATTTAAAGGTTATGTGGAAACCCTGTCTCCCTCCCCAAGGAGAAAATTCTCCAAAATTCTCACGTCTCCCAGCCTTTTTTGCCCAAGGTTTCATTACTCGCCCACCCCCACGAAATGCTGAAAATGGAATGGTCGAAATTTTCACTACCTCACTAATTACAATACTGTGATGCGACTTAAGGTATTAAAATTCCTCAGCAGTTCACAATGCAATACAACAATATAAAAACAAGGTAGAATAACATGTTATCTAAGAAAATCAAACACATTTCAGCACCATGGACAAATCAACAATACCATGAACAGTAATAGAAGAATCCCTCCCAGGGAGGGATGCTTATTTTTTGGATTGACAGAATTCCGCAACATTTATTTTTCGTTTTGCAACCTGTGAGCCAAGCTGCGGGCTGTTCCCTGAATTCCGGTAACTTTTGGAGCAATTTTTGGGGGAAGGTTCTGCAGTTTGCACAAATTACAGCTGAATTTTTGGAAATTAGGGCTGGATTTGCACCATTTGCTCAGAAATGTGCACTAGTTGCTTGGAAATTTGCACAAATTGCTTAGAAATTTGCACAAATTGCTCAGAAATGTGCTCAAACTGCATACACCTCCAGTGCAAAACTCAGAAAAAATTGCAAACTGTCCCATCTTGCCATGGGGGGGTCAAAACACAGTCCACGGGCATCAAACACCACCCGCAAAACAGATTTTTCCAACATCCCTATTCACAACACAGGGAAAGCCAGTGTGAAGAGGAGTGTTTTCAAGATGTCTTTAAAACTAGCCAGTATTTCTGTCTCTCGAGTGACATGTGGTAGAGTGTTCTGAAGGGTGGGTGCCACCACTGAGGAGGCTGGCTTACATGCCACAACTTGGCGGTCATGGTAGCTTGCCTGAAGCTGCTCTGCAGCGCCACCTCTGAGGATGGCCAGGAGGCTGTATTGCAGCCTACTCAACATGGCTTAGGTGATTCAAGGGGCCAGTAGGGCTCCATATGGTGTCATAAAGCTGCTTGCTCCTCAATCTGAATAAAGTGTCAATTGAATCTGGCTTGAGGCCAGCCTGGGGAAAACTGCAGAGCTGCTGCTAAAAATAGATGAGGGCGGCTGCTGCCCCCAGTTCCAACTACAGGGGGTGCTGTTGCGGTCTCTGCATGCGCCGGCACATTCTGCATCCACGAGAATGAGTTGTTGTTTTCAGTTCCCACATTTGTGCAAATTCGCGAATTCTCCCAAAGTGTGCAAATTCCTCCAAAGTGTATATTTTCATGCTTTAGCCTATGGGGAAAATGCACATGGGGGGTGGGATTTTTTAAATCTTTGCATATTTTTCTACAAAGAAATTTTTGCAAACCTCCGGAAGCTGAGGAAAATGGTCCGCAAGTCTCCAAAAATCTTCCCAACTGGGAAAAAGCCGTTCCCCTGCAGAATCTGCGGGTTGGATTCCTAAAACCTGCACTCTTTTGGTTCCGCTGTGGATCGCTCCGACATCCCTCCTTGAGATGGACCAGGATGAATGACAAAAGGAGCACATAGGATTGATGGAACCTGATCTAGTGAGATGAAATTGGGCTTG
The DNA here is from genome assembly GCA_029215795.1 of Anniella stebbinsi. Taxonomy (NCBI): domain Eukaryota; kingdom Metazoa; phylum Chordata; class Lepidosauria; order Squamata; family Anniellidae; genus Anniella; species Anniella stebbinsi. The sequence goes on from JARDYH010000002.1 coordinate 133,954,177, forward strand.
CAAAAATTTGGATCTGGGGCGTTTCTGGCCTGGGAAAGGGGCTTTTGAGAAAGATTTCAACAAGGAGGAACGTTTCTCTGTATGCCTCCCCTGCAGGAAAATAAAGAGCAAAACAAAGCAGAATTTTTGATATCCCCTTCCAGTTTGTTGTGCGATATCCTATTTTGTGGGAAAGCAAGTTAATGCAATCCATGTGTATTGGTTGGCAGTGGGGATCATGCAGAGAGGATGCAGCAGTTCCTTGCTGTTGATCAATTGGTTCAGTGGAAAAGCTGATAACCTAATACAATTAAACGTGATGCAAAAGGCAGGCAGGCGGATGCCGCTACGCTCCACCCTGCAAGGTCTTCATCGATGTGCAAGATTTGCTCTTAGCATTACTTTGGTGGAAATGTAATGTTTTACAGATGGTGAGAAGCTGTCTTCCTTCGCTAAACATGCAGTCCTATGCACATTTTGACCGGAAAAAAAGTCCTACTGCTCCTAGCGTTCCCTGGGGAACGCTGGGAGTTGTAGGACTTTTTTCAGTCAAAATGTGTATAGGTTCACGGCTTAATTAAGCAAGTTAAGCTGGGAAAGGACTGAATGATTCGCAGCTTAATGCGATAGTGTGGGACCTGGGGAATGAAGCAGGGTCCTCTGCAGAACCTTGGAAGACCAGGAAGGGACCAGACTTGGGCTGGATTTGGCCTGAGGTGGAACCACCCCTGATTTACCATGACCCTGAGTATGGCTTGAGTGGATCATCTGCACTGTGCTGCTGTTAGCTGCACAGCACCAATCATCTCTTTCCATGCTCCTGGTGGTCTTATCTGGTGGTGGAGCTTTTCAAATAGACCGCTCGCCGAAACATCCTATAAAGACCATTTAACACCAGTCTTAGAAGAACGGCATTGGCTACCTAAATTCTTCCAGTCAGAATTCAAGGTGTTGGCAATGACTTTTAAAGCCCTATTTGAGAGAGCGTCTCTCCCTATATACGCCTGCCCGAGATTTGCGAGCCCTCCTCTGCGTCCCACCAATGCAAGACATACATTATGGTGGGACACAGGAGAGGGCTTTCTCTGCTGTGGCACCTTGATTGTGGAATGCCCTTCCCTTGGAGGCCTGCCTGGCACCCACACTGGTTTCATTTCGGCGCCACGTTAAAACACGTCTCTTTATAAAAGCCTTTGAGGGCTACATTCTCCATGGTCACACATTGTTTTAATTGCTTTAATTGCTTTAAAAAAATTCTACTGATTTTAATTTGTTAACAATACTATTTTTAGCTGTGCATATTTATGTTTACATTGTTCCGATTTCATCTGAATACCACCTTGAGATCTTAGTGATATAAGGTGGGATACAAATGTTTTAATTAATTAATTAATGCCACCCTAGAGAGGACCTGTGTTTAAATCCCAATCAGCTGTGTTCATTAGGAAGCTTTGAGCAAGTACCTCTCTGGCTGCATTTGGACAACACATTCAGCAACTGAGTGGGGGGGGGACAAATGTCAGTTGTGTTGCTTATTGTGTTGTGTGGAGGGTAACACACCGCTCACAAACTACTGATGGTATGCTATTCCGCCCAAATAAGCAACAGACAGAAACAACTGGCTTGCAAGTTGTTTAGCTCTAAGCCAGTTGTTTAAAGTGTTGTGTGGAGGGGTGAGTAGGTTAATGGCATGTGGTGAGTGGGTTAAAACACAAGCCCATAGAGGCAGGCGGCGACTAAAGCGGTGGCTGCCACTCTGCTACAACTGGTGCAACTTGCAGAGGCTGCTGGGATAGAACTGGGAGGACTGACGGAGGAGAGAGGGTAGGGAGAGGAGCGGGGGCTATGTCAGTCAAATACTGGGTTGACTATTAGTCCACTCAACGCCAGCCCCAACCACCTACAGTTGTGTAGGAATATGTTGTGTGGGGAGTACCCACAAAATAACCAACTGTGAGTTGGCTTCTCAACCCACCATTGACTAATGTGTTGTCCAAATGCAGCCTCTATGTCTCCCCCACCCTATCCAGTGCCAGCTCCGGGTTTTGGAGCGGGGCTTGCATAAGACCCCCCATGGGCCCCCTACCTTTCCCCCACTATTGCCTCCAGCTGCTCCTGTTTCTCCTCCTCTCTCTCATCATGGCTCCCACTTGCTTGCTTGTTAGGCAAAGAACCAGGGTGCAAATAGGCAGAGGTTATCTGCTCCTCCTCCTCCTCCTTCTCACCACTGGCACTGCTGTCTCGGCAGAGAGCCAGGGGAAGAAGCAGTTTGCAATGGTGAAAAGGGGGCCGCTATTTGTGCCCATCATTTATGTCACATTAGATCCCTGGAAAACATGAGCCGCCATTGTTTTACGTAAGTTGGTGGCTCGCTTGCGTGGAGTGGGGAGCGGGCGCTGGCAGCAGTGGCAGCTCAGCGAGCACTCAGGAAAACCAGACGGAGGTGAGTCCATCCATCCCTATATGTTAGCAGATCTGACATCAATCTGTAAAGACTCTGAACTCCATAAGGGCATTTCTGTTCCATGTAAATATCATCCCCACTTTGTATCAATTCAGGCTCAATGTATTTCTACAACGTATTTCCCTATCAGCTGTCCATTGTTCTTGTATGTTGAATGTCCTGGGCTCGTTTAATAGGTATTTCTTCCCTGTGGCCAAGAAGCCATTTTTCCCCCACTTTGCCAGCAAGCTGAACGGAGGAGGGGGCCTATGCATATTCCTCCTGCTGCTTGTGCATAATTGCCCAGGCCTTGCCTTACACCTATGCTTCCGCCCAGATCCTCCTAGCGCATGAAACTTAATTGGTCTTGTCATGGGCCTCCACTTCCCACCCCGCCCCTTACGACTTGCTAATAGCGCACTGAAGGATTTCTGCTGCTCACTCTAATTTCAACAATGTGCTGTTAGCCGGGATGCAACACTCAGCTAGTAATGACACTCCAACTGCTTGTGTGTCTTAAGCGTTCTGCCTTAGTGACGGGCAAGAGGGAGTGGCAGATTTAGGAAGTCAAGCAGTTCCTGTTGTGTAGCGGGATTCTCTTGCCTTGTGTCAAGTAAAGTGAGGGCCGTCTTTTGCAGAGCTCCGTTGCTTGCTAATGGGCATGGATGGTCAATTGATGTTTCGAGAGATACCTGAAGCCAGAGTTCTAATGGCCTTTTGCTGGCTGGCGTCTCCTACTCTACAGAGTAGAGTTCAGGTGGGGGTGGGGAAGGAACTGCCGGGAGGTTGGATTGTAGCCAGCAAAGGAGACAGAAGTCTGCAGTCTGCAGTCTGCCTTTTGCAGCCAGCAAGGCTCATCTTTTCAGGGGAAGAAACACTAATGCAGGTTGGGTTGGGTTGGGTTGGAGAAAGTGACTCTGCTTTATAGGCTAGCACGGTCTGCAACAATCTCTTGCTCTCTCTCTCTCTCTCTCTCTCTCTCAAACACACACACACACACACACACTCCTTCAAAGCAGACAACATGCTAAGCCATGGTTGGGCCACTAACCCTTTTGCAAAAGATGGTTAGTGAGCGTATTTAAATCATGTTTATGTAGCCACCGTGGTTAGGAGTGGTTCACACAATGTGCTAAGTTTTGGTTCACACAACATGCTAAGCCATCATGTTTAGCTCAAAATGCTTAACCAACATGGCTTGGTGTGTCGTCTGAACAGGATCATAACGGTGCACAACTCATTCTCCACTAATGGAATAGCCTATGGCTCCATTGTCGTATTGCCCTGACTGTTAGAGCAGTATGACAATGGAACCCATGACTTAAGGAGGGGGGTCTCTCCCACAATAAAGGCCTTCAAGAGGCAGCTGGGCAGCCATCTGTCAGGGATGCTTTAAAGTGTATTCCTGCACTGAGCAGGGGGTTGGACTCAATGGCTTTATGGGCCCCTTCCAATTCTACAATTCTATGATTCTACGATTCTATGATTCTACGATTCTACAATTCTATGGCAGCAAATGTTTGGCACCAGGGAGATAGCAGTTGTATAATGTTCTTGAATCCCTTGCTGCAGCACTGAGGGAGCATCATGCTTGTCTACCAGCAGCCCTGCAAAGGATCACCTGTCCCATCTATTGGCAATTACACTGCAGAGACCATCCCCATATCTTTTCTGATGCCTGTTCTATCCTGCCTCTTGAGAAACGGTCAGTCTTTCTTATTGAGCTTCTGAAAACGCAGACTCCAGGTACTGCTGTGATTGCTGAGCCGAAATGCCTCAAAGAAGGATTTTTGGAGGGTTTCCTTTTACTGGTTCCCCCACCTCCTGCAAGCTGCTGGAGAAATCTGCCCCCCCCACCTCCACCCCAGGGAGGCCATTTGAATCTTAACCTGGCTCCAATTTCATGCCAGTAGGGTGGAGGAAATTGGGAGGCCATTTCGGCTCAGCCCTAGCTTCTACATCCTTTCAAAGAAAAGAACTCTCCCTGACATGCAGCGCTGGCCCTACTATTACGCAGAGTGAGGCGGCTGCCTCAGGCAGCAGATAATTGGAGGCAGTAGGAGAGTGTTCTGTGCTATGCAGCCTGCTCTGAGTCCCCTAAACTAGCCTTCTGCCTTCATGTGCAGTGGAGGACACTCTCAATTTGCCCATGGTGAAGGAAGATTCAACTGTCAGTCCAGTGGGCTTTAACACAAGGAGCCGCATCTGGTTCTTTGACTCAATCAGCCAAGGATCTTGGAGCAGCCCTGCTAACATGCCAGCTTTCTCCCATCTGCACTTGCAAGTGGGACAGGACAAGAAATGCAAGAGGTCGGCCTATTTCTGGGCCACGCCATGTTTGCATGTGTTCATTCACAAGGCAGAGCAGTAAGGGAGCTGTCCAAGGTGCTGAAGCAACTTGGGGGATCTCACTCAGCAGGTTGGATAGTTCCTTTGGAGTTCTTGCTGGTTCTAGGCGAAACCCAGAATGGATTCACAGCCCCGCCGGAATCGGAACCGCCAGCCTCTACTGCACTGGAGTACGCGGCTCCTTGGTGAACATCACACAGTGAAGGAACTCGCACTACATCCAAACGGCCTCTTGGAATCCTCCAGCCTATCTGCAGGCAGAAAAATTAGCAAACCATTTCTTAATGGGGGGGTCCCCCCTTTTTTGCTGCCACTGCAAGTTGCAACAGTAGCTTTTCCATTGGCAACCTGCAGTGAGGAACATTCAGAGAAAAATCTGCAAAGTGGGCATCTTTAAGGGAAAGGGAGAGAGGGGGAGAAAAAGCAAGATCTCGGACGTTTCCTCTGAAAAACGTTTTCTGGGACATTTTGGCTCAGCTCTAGAAAGAAGCCTTTCATGGGTGCCGACGCAGCAGCAGCTGCAGACCAGGAGAACAGAGGTGACCATACTGCCTTCATACCAATCTATGGGGCGACCACACTTAGAATACTGTGTGCCGTTTTGATCGCCACGCCTCAAAAGGGATATTGCTGAGCTGGAAAAAGTGCAGCGAAGAGCAACTGGAGCATCCCTCCTAGGAGGGAAGATCACAACAGATGGGATCGTTTAGCCTGGACAAAGGCCAGGAAAGAGAGACCTGATAGAGGTGTACAAAATTATGCGTGGTGTGGAGAATGTGGACAGGGAGACATTTTTCTCCCTCTCTCACGATACTAGAACCCGATGGGGTCATCCCATGAAGCGGATTGGTGGGAGATTCCGGACTGATAAAACGAAGGACTTCTTCACACAGCACATAGTTAAACTATGGGATTCGCTACCACAAAATGTGGTGATGGCTACCAGTTTGGATGGCTTTCAAAGGGGGTTGGATAAATTCCTGGAGGAGAAGGCTGTCAATTCTGATAGTTACATGCTATCTCCAGTATCAGAGGCGGTGAGCTTATAGACACCAGTTGCTGGGGAACATGGGCAGGAGGGTGCTGTTGCACCGTGTCCTGCATGTGGTTCCCAGGTCGACAGCTAGTTGAACACTCTGGGGAAAGAGTGCTGGAGTAGAAGGACCCTTGGTCGGATCCAGTAGGGCTCTTCTTATGTTTTTACGTATTGCATAGACATGGCAGGGGGCACATGAAAGACTGGAAAGCTAGGGCTCTGGCTCTTTTGCCACCCCCACCCCATCCACCCCCACCCTAAATGCCAACTGTCACATGGAAAACAGGGCCACACATGAAATCAGCACAACGCTATTTCAATTTGGATAGTGCTAAGGGTCACTCTGTGGATTTCCCAACCCTCCCCATTACCGACGGTTCTTCTCTGAATTCTGTATGCTGCATTCGTTGAGTCATTGGCAACTGTTCTGCTGGGTGTCCATTCTTTGGGCGAAGGATGTTGTAGAAAACTTTGATAGTCCCTGCAACGTGTTGGAAGTAATCAACTGCCGGCTGCTTAACGCATTGACGCCAGGCCACTGTTTTCGTAGGATTTAATTTCTTTGATGATGAGGTACACTGACCCTTAGCTTTGGGAGGAGCAGTGACATCTAAATGTAAGTTGCTAATTATCTAAACACACCCTCAAATCTTGATCAGTGAATAAACATGAGAGAGAGAGAGAGAGAGAGAGAGAGAGAGAGAGAGAGAGAGAGAGAAAGAAAATGCCAGTTTGTTGCCAAGGTTTCTCATCTTTATGTATCACTCTGTATATTTATAGTGTCCCTTGCAACAGCAGTCAGCAAAGGGAATAGGGCGCGAGACAGGCTCCCGGAATTACTGCTAGGCAATAGCAGTTTCTGTTTCCAGGAAATGTCATCAGGTCTTTTGACGGAGTTCCACACTTGGTTTCAAAACCATATTTCAAAGTCGCTTTTCATGCTGAAAAGCCGAGCGCAGGTGGTTTCTGTTGTCACGCTGTATTGATGTGACCCATATTTAGAAGAAAGGATTGTGCTTTGGAAACAAGTCCTGTGCATTTAAAATACCACTAATGGCTCGGACTTCAGGTGTCAAAGAGAATTGCCTGCTTCATTGTCATCCTCCCACGAAGAAGGCTGCTAATTTTCCATTGTCTTTAAAAGCACTGCTGTAGGCCTCACATCTTAATGAAATGACAAGGCTGAGGGGGACTGCCTTTCCACTGAAGATGAAATTAAGGGCTCAGAAAATAGACAGAAAGAAAACAGGTTATCATTCCTTTCAAAAAGTCGCTTGGCATCTCTCCTCAGTACTTTTCCAGTCACCCGCTGCCTTCGCAATACATCAGCAGGGCTTTATGGGCTTTTAGATCATCATAATCCCACTCCATAATAATCTGATTTGCAAATCTGATTTGAAATTGATTTTATTTACATCCAGCAGTCAGAAAAAGAAAGGGATGCAATTGAGAAGTGGAAGCTGGTGACTCCGATATCAGTGGGGAAGTGAATCCGCTCCTGGTTTCAGTCAGAACTCTCAAGGAGCTATCCAAGGTGTGAAATGGAGTTCGGACTGGTTCGGACTCCCCTGCTCCACACACCTTCCTTATGTTTTTTTTTTTAATCTTTAAACTGGACTTGGACCAGTCCACCCTTCAAATGGATGGCTCTTTCAAATAGAGGACTGTCCTCTGTAAAGAAGGACATCCAGTCACCCTTCTCAGAGGTGTCCATTTAGATTTCACTTGAGGTGGGGCAAGATGTTCAGGTCGGTTTAAAAGCCCCAGGCTTAAATATATTCAAGGTTAAAATGTAAGCCAACAACAAACAAACAACAAGGCAGGGTGTTTTCAAAGCACTTTTTGTGGTTACCTTTCTATTATACTGAACCTGTTCACATTACCTGCCACCGCTGAAGCAGTTTGGATCTCTTGCCAGGATTGAGAAAAACCTCTTTTGAGGCCTTAATATAACACTGGGACGGAAGGACTATTTAAAGTTTTCCAGCTCCTGTACTCCCATGGCTTTGCTCGTTAAACAGGAGACAATGGAAATGTTTTTTTCTGAAGAAGCCAAAATACATGGCGAAACAGGACAAATTACCGGATGCCTGTTACCTTGAAACTTTGTTACCTTGAAACTTTGTTTGGTGCTTTACCTAAAAACTTTGCTTGGTGCTTGTGCCTTATCTGATTGGTTTTTTTAAAAAAAACACCTGTTATTTTTCATCTTTATATCTGCGCCAAATGATTGTACCTTATTTGTGCTTGTCGTATTCTGCTGGTTCTTTAACACACATCTTGCATGTTTAGCAAATGTTTAGCTTATCAGCATTTGGGGGGGGGGGATCACCTGGTTGAATGTGCCATAATTGTTTAGCTTATCAGCATTTGGGGGGGGGGGGATCACCTGGTTGAATGCGCCATAATTGTTTAGCTTATCAGCATTTGGGGGGGAGGGGAATCACCTGGTTGAATCACAGTACAATCACAGTCATGTGCTCTTTGGTACTTTTCTGTTATGTCATAACCACCATAATAAGGTTATCAACACAGGTCAAACCTACTCTCGCACACACCTTTCCTCAGCAAATGTATTTGACCTTCAGCATTTTTATGCCTTGTACGTAGGCCATTTTCCCCCTTGTTTGGGGGCATTAGCGTGCCAAACCTGTAATCTCGCCAGAATATAGGAATTCCAGAGGAATAACCACAGACAGGAGAGGCTGGTGGCTCTAATTTGGGTGAAGTGGAGAGTGCTTTCTGGAATCTAAAGGAGCTATCCAAGGTGCTGACGCTGTCCCCAAAACGGGTCCGGCACCTTGCATGGCTCTTTTAGACTTATTTATTTATGTATTGCATTTATATCCCGTTTGTTTTCCCTCCAAAAACTCCAAGGCAGCGTACAAAATTCCTCTCCTCTCCATTTAATCCTCACAACAACAACCCTGTGAGGTAGGTTGGGCTGAGAGTCTGTGATTGGCCCAAAGTCACCCAATGGGTTTCCATGACTCGGTGGGGATTAGAACTCAGATCTCCCGACTCCCAGTCCAACTCTCTAGCCTTTACACCACACTGGCTGGTTGTAACTAAAACCCAGGGTGGAATCCCCGCCCCTCCAAGACTGGAGTCTCCAGCCTTCCTGATCACATGGAGTCCGAAACATGAGAAGTGCGCCGACCCTCCTTCTCGCTCAGTAGAAACAGCCCGGCTTCCGAGCACCTGACAAGCCGCCGTAATTGGCTATTGGCAGTGGAGGCTGGTGGCTCTGATTTCGGTGAGGCTGTAAATCCGTACGGGGTTTCTGTCGGAACAAGCCAGAGCTTTAAAGGAGCTATCCAAAATGCTGAACTCTGTCCCCAAAATGGGTTCAGTGCCTTGATGGCTCCTTTAGAGTTCTGGCCGGTTCTAATTAAAACCCACAACGGGTTCACAGCCTCACTGAAATCAGAGCCGCCAGCCTCCACTGGCTGCTCATCTGCATCCACCTTGCGGTGGGGGGGTGGGGGGGCTCCCAAGTTGCGCAGCCCTGCTCAAAGTCATTAAGGGAACATTGTGTTTCGCCAAGTGCTGCCAAGTGTCGCCAGGAGAGCTGACCTTAGAATTCTTCGCGCAGAAGACAGCTGTCAGCTGGGCATCTCCCAAGCTTACGCCAGGCTCCAGAAACTCACTTTGCTGCAACCCTCCTAGGCTGCTGCCTGGGGGAAAAAAAACAGCTGCTGCACTCATGACGAGTCAAGGTCACGACATAAACAGTGAGGCCAGAAAGCTCCGGTTGAATCTGACTGATGTAGCAAAGCCCACGATGTGGCCAGTGTCACGAGAACTTAGGAAGAGCCCTGCTGGGTCAGACCAAGGATCCATCTAATCCAGCACTCTGTTCACACAGTGGCCAGCCAGCTATCGACCCACAAGCAAGTCAGGGTATGACAGTACCCTCCTACCCATTTTTCCCAGTCTATAGGCTCACTGCCTCTGATACTGGAGGACGTACAGAGCCATCAGGACTCGTAGACCTTGAAGAAATAGAACTGAACTGGGAACTGAAACTACTCTTATTTATTTATTTATTTATTTATTTATTTATTTATTTGTTTGTTGCATTTGTATACCGCCCCATAGCTGAAGCTCTCTGGGTGGTTTACATAAGATTAAAACACTTTAAAACAATATACAAAAATTAAAACTGCAAAAAACCTACAATATACACAAATACTTTTAAAACCACTATAACAACTTAAAAAGCGATGAGCCTAAAATATATATATATATACAGACCCAGGCTCATCAGATATTGCTAAATGCCTGAAAGAAGAGGAAAGTCTTGACCTCGCGCCGACAAGATAACAAGGTTGGCGCCAGGTGGGCCTTGTCGGGTGCATCATTCCACAATTGGGGGGCCACCACAGAGAAGGCCCTCTCCCTTGTTGCCGACCTCCGAGCTTCCCTCGGAGTAGGCACTCAGAGGAGTGTTGAATGTAGTGTTCGGGGAGGTTCATGTCGAGAGAGGCATTTTCAGGTATTGTGGTCCCAAGCTGTGTAAGGCTTTATAGGTTAAAACAAGCACCTTGAATTGGGCTCAGAAACATACAGGCAGCCAATGCACCAGAGTAGGTCTTATATGCTCGAACCTTCTGGTCCCTGTTATCAATCTGGCTGCTGCATTTTGCACAAGCTGCAGCTTCCAAACCACCTTCAAAGGCAGCCCCACGTAGAGTGCATTGCAGTAATCTAATTTGGAGGTTACCAGAGCATGGACAACTGAAGCCAGCTCATCCCTGTCCAGATAGGGGCATAGCTGAGCCACCAACCAAAGTTGGTAGAAGGCACTCCATGCTACTGAGGCCACCTGAGCCTCAAGTGACAGAGATGGTTCTAGGAGAACCCCCAAGCTACGAACCTGCTCCTTCTGGGAGAGTGCAACCCCATCCAGAACAGGTTGAAGACCTTCCATCCAGTCAGCAGAACCACCCACTAACAGCATCTCAGTCTCAAGGATAAACCCTCCGAACAGAAAGCCCCGGGCCTCTAGCCCTGACCTTACAGCCTTGCCTCTGTAGGCATCAAACCTTCACACCTTCCCCTTGAGTGGAGTGGGATTGTGTCTACCTGGAGCTCCAAACTGAGTTTGCTTTGTTCTCCTGCCCTCTTGGGTATTATAAAGCAGGCACCTTACCAAGAGGTGCGAACCTATCGAGAAGGTCGATGGGCAAGGAGCCAAAGGGCTTATCCTTTGGCTCTTAGCCCGTGAGACACAGCCTGTGGTACTGCTTTAGAGTCGGAAGATTGTTGTCAGTTTCTCCTACTGTCCTGACTGGGTGCTATTCCTCCTGAACTGCCAAATGCCATAGCAGAGAAATCCAACTGACCTTGCACCACCCTCTAAATGTGTTTGGAAAATAGAGTCCTCACACTTCTGTGCTGAGAGGGCAGAACAAACTGAAGCTTGGTTGACCCCCCCCCAAAAAAAAAGCCAGAAAAAAAAAGCCACAGCATCAATGTGCCTGTTCCATTATTTGAAACAAACGTATCGCCAAGGGGACATTAGAGAGAAAATATCAAGTGAGTTTGTGGACAGTTCGTTTTGATTTATTTTATTCATGATTTGCCTAGAGGACTTGTTTTGTGGCTATGCTGCTACGATTTTGCCATCATACGTACAATTTTTGTAACCACCTGTGCTAAGTGCAGTGGGGCTGCGGTTGAAGAGGCCGCCGTGATTCCACCACCACCCCACCAAGATGTGAGACAATAAAGAAGTCTGTTGTGCAATCCACAAAATCTTTATTCAGTAAACAGACACCTCTTCACACCTGAAAGGAGTGTGAAGGCTAGGAGCTATCCTCTAAGCTTAATTAGCCTAACGAAGCAAGGCAGTTGCCTATCAACTAAATAGATGGTTTCCCTCTTTGCCCGACAGGCTTTTACCAGACCCCTCCTTCAGGGAGGCTTTTCAAACTGTAACCTCTGCCATGTGGCTAGTCTGGAGGACCGCCTCCCACCCCCTCTTAACTCCGCCCACTTGACCCTGCAGTAGACTCTGAGATCTGTCAATTTCTCTCCCCCTCTGACAAAGGTTGAGTTCCCATGGGGGGGAGAAGGGGGGAAATTAGCTCTGAGCCTGGGCCTCCTATTTGATAAGCTCTTGGGAAGATTCCTCCTTGACTCCTAGAGAGTCTTGGAGAATTTCCTCCCCCATTGCCTGTCTCGGCTGGCCTTCTTCTTCTTCTTTGGCCTCCGAGTCCGATTTGGAATCCATACTGGGGAGACCAAGCCTCATCCTGACAGATGCATCGTTTCACTTAGTCCACGCAAATAGAGGGCACTTCAAAATAGAGGACTTTCCTCTGTAAAGTGGAGCACATGGCACCCTACCACCGATGCCCAGACTGTTTCCAGGTGGTTGTTCTTTTTGGCCTGCTCCCTTTGCATCCCTTTTGCTTGAGAACAAAATTAACAAACACAAGCGAAAAATTCAGAGGGGATCGACTAAAGCACAAGCAAAGCCAGTGCCGTGTGAGTTTTATTTTACTTAATTATTCATTTATTAAAAGATTTTATACTGCTCTCAAAACATGATTTGCGTTCAGAGTAAAGGCCATCCACCGTACAGATTATACAGCCCCCATCTATTAAAAATTAATATGCATCTAAATGAAAATATATGCCTCAAATACATCTAAAAAATAATACACATCTAAAAAGAATATAAGTCTCTCATAAATGGCAGACAATCCCACCCATTAAAATTAATTAAACTTAAAGCCTGTTTCAGGTTTGTGTGTGTGTGTGTGTAAGGGGAGGGTGCAGAGAGGTGCTAAGGCCATATGAAAGTAAAATGCTTTCTTTTTCTGTTCAGAGGCCATGATATGCTGGATTTTAAATTCAGCCCCAAAAGCTTCAATTTATTCTTGGTGCTCCTTCCTAATGAGGTGATTAATTGACAAATTATGAATCAGAGAGAGAAAAGGAAGCCTGTTGTTTCTGTTTCCTTACAGCACCGGAGATTTTCAGTGTTAGAATGTTCTGGGGACCAGGTTTTACCTTTTCATCTTGAAAATTCAAACAAGACGATGCTAAAAAGAGGGGACCGATTAGAGAAACAAATTCAGGAGGCTCCATTCACTAATAAGAGGCAGACGGCTAACTGCATCGAAATGGTTTCTGCATTCAGCATGGTTACACCGATTTTTCAGCAGCCTCCTCATTCTCACATTCCCGGATCTCGCCTGACAAACGGCTCCACAAGTGTCCCGAATAGGGTGGCCATATGGAAAGGAGGACTGGGCTCCTGCATCTCCAACAGTTGTAGAGAAAAGGGAATTTCAGCAGGTGTCATTTGTATGCATGCCGCACCTGCAAGAGCCCTGCCCTCTTTTGTAGCTTTTGTATCTGGTCACTCTAGTATAGCTCCTGCAGCTTTAACTGCTGTCCAAAATGGACAGCTCCACCCATCCCTAAACACAATTCATCATGGACCCTATTGTGTGATGAAATGACAAACAGGAGGGCTCTACATGTCACACAATAGCAAGCCATTTCTGCTGGGCATTTGACATAACAGCCCTAATCCTCCTCACTTGGGACATCATGTGATGGTGGATGGCCAGTCTTGGGCTGCCGAGAGCTATAAAGACTTGTAGAATGGCCGGTTTCCCCCAGTCTAAGCCAGAGTGGCTGGCAGCATCATTTAGCACAGCTGGTCCTCTTCCAGGTCCATAGACCAACAGGGGCCCACAGTCAAATGGAGGCACTGAGTATGACTGGTAGGCCTGGGCACCATTAGATATGTGCTAAAAGAGCTTCCTGTCCTGTGAGCAGTGGTGTAGTGGAGCCATGGCTCACAGGGCTGATGAGCAAGGATGAAGACATCGCCTGCCAACCCTTTCCGACTTCCTTATTCCCTCTGAGTTTTGCTGCAATTCTCACAGTAGCGGAGGGAGGGGGATGTATTTTCCCAGCAACAAAACATTGCTCCTTGTTGTAATATGAAATACAATGGGGTGGCTTGTTCTTGAATGGGTAATTAATTTAATACCCATTAGCTTTACAATATAGATAGATAGATAGATAGATAGACATGACAGAGAGAGAGAGGGATCAGCACCAGTGTAGGCTGGTGGCTCCGATATCAGTGGAGCGGTGCAGCTGCTCCTGGTTTCAGTAAGAACCAGGCAGAATTTGACAGGAGCTATCCAAGGTGCAAAGCTACACTGCAGTGGGATGGCTGTGATGGCAACACCAGAAATTAGGGGGAACATATGGGCGGCAACGTTGCTTAACCCTGTTCTAGGTCTTTGGCTCTTTCTACACCAGATGGGTGTCGAGGCCTGGAGGGGTGGCGATCCAGGAAGTGCCTAGTTCCGGGAATCCTCGCATTAATGCACACCATTTGTGCAATGACCCAGGCTCCTCCCGGGCCGTCGCACCATCATGCCTGCCATTTTGTTTTATATATATATATATATATATATATATATATATATATATATATAAACACTGGGGAAGGGCGCTCTTGCGCTCCACCCAAAAGGTAACCAGGAAAATAACGCTCGTGGAATCTGGCCCCCCTCCCCCCCACCATCCTGGGGATGGTGAACTTTGCCCCCCCCTCTCCCCTGATGGGCACGGAGCCACACAGTGTGGCTCCGTGCCCATTTTGCTGCCACACTTACTCGCAAGTAAGCGCAGCAGCACCTGGGACGGGTGGCCAAATCTCCCGCGGTTCCGGGAAGTTCCTGGGACCGTGGAAGATTCAAGGTTTTCCAGGGTTCCCTTATCCCTGGAAAATCCCATGGCCAACCCCCCCCCCCACACACACACACACACACACGGTCCCTATGCATCATTTGGACTCACAGGGACCAGTGGAAAGGGCCATTGAAAACAAGAGAATTTCAGTGGCATGGCAACAGGCGTGCAGGCTAGGAAGGGGCTCTGGATGTGGACCACGCCCTCCTTGCCCAGCCCTGTCCTAGAGGCAGCCATGGGGTAGGGGAGACCACCTGGTCCCCCATCTCTTTTTCCAGCCTTCTTGTCTCCCCGCAAGTCAGCCTGCCTCCTGCCCACATCATGGCTCACCCTCGCCCTGAGGAGCTGGCCGACATTTGAAGGCAGTTCCAGGTGCTCTGTGATTCGCAATTTGCCTATTAACCTGCTCATTAGGAAAGAATAGCAGGGATAAACTGAAGCTTGCCATGTCAGATTTAAAATTCAGCATAACATCTTCATGGAAAAGATAACGCAATTTCTGGTTGATCTTCATCCTGATAACCTGGAAGTCCAGCTATTAAATATTTTGGTTCAGTTCTGGACCGAGGTCAGTTGCAACTGAAGTGGCTCCAGTTCGGTTCTCCTCAGACCTCTAAAGGCACAGAAACTGGATTTTTCCAGAGTTCTCAGCATCATCCCCACATTTTCTGTGCTTCCTCAATGGCTTTTTAGCAAATATGCTAATAATTAATAAATAAAATCTCTAGGATCCCTTCCATTCTGGTCCATGTGGAACATCTTAAACGTGTGGTGCTTACAGGGGCCAACCAATCAGCACTCCATGCATGTTCAGGGAAAGTTTGAGTTTTAAAGAAGTACAATTTAAAATACAAAGGGGGCAACCCCCTGGAAAGAAAAAAAAGTACAATGAGGACTGTGTGTACTCAATAACCATGAAACATTGAGTGTCAGTCAGAAAAGAAAAACAGAATATACAGGGATTGATGGAATGGAATATCTTGGCATAGAGGCACTGCAGCTTGCTGGCTTCCTGGCTGGCTAAAACCATGAACACATCTGTCCAAAAAGAGATGAGTACAGATCCACGATCGACTTATTGTCCCCACTATATATTCAGCCTATTATTATCCCAATAGTTTAGCGCTCAGCCAAGAGCAATGATTCACCTAAGGACTCATAACAAAGATCTAAACCAGGGATGGAATTCCAGGCTCTATGACTTAGACCATGTCTACACCATGGTTTTTTCACTGGGGATGTCCCTGGGTCATCCCTGTGCATCCAAATGATGGGATCCCGGGGGCAGGCAGGGACGAGCCCTCCATTTTCCCAGGATAAGTGGTTCCCCAGTTATCCCAATTTTCCCTGCAATCCCGGGACCATCCCAAAGACCACGGGAGATGTGGCCACCGCTCCTGCCTCCTCGCGAGTAGCATGGCCTTCAAAGCAGGCACAGAGCCGCGCGGGATGGCTCCATGCCCATGAGGGGTGGGAGAAAACAATTTTGCCATCCCTGCAATGATGGGGTGGTTGGGGCGGGTTTTTAACTCATGTTTGTGCATGGCTCTAGTGCAGAGAGAAGGTGCGTCTTCCAGGCCCAATCATCTCCAGATGCAGCTCAGCAACAGGACCTGCGGCTGTGCCCTTGGCATGAGGCCGGAAGGGTCTCTCCCCCTCCTGTTTCTCTTTATTGCCTTGGTGGGCAGAAATACAAAAGCCACTTCAAACCTTCTGAATATTTAAAACAATGCAATATTTAAAGCCATCAGTTCAGAAAAGCATCACCAAGAGATTATTCTTCAATCAATCAATCAATCAACCTTTATTTATAGTCAATATACCAAAGGCAAAACAAATATAACATACAGTCATGATGCTTGCAACTCAGCTGATATAAAAAGGGACTATAAATCTACAAATAAATACTATAAATAGAGATTATTCTTGTGGTTGCTGTTACAGTGGATGAGGAAATAAAACAGGGGTCACTTCAAAGGCAGGCCAATCCTGGAGACAACTCAAAAGCTCTGACGTGCAGAAACCCAGGCACCACCTGAAGTTCAATCATGGAAGCTTCCCACCACCGTTTCCAATGGGCCATGTGTTTTCTGCTTTATGGAGGACAGTCCTCCATTTGAAGGGGTCTCTATTTGAAAGGCTGCCCAATCCAAGTCCTGGTTAAAGATCAAGGACAGCAAGAAGGGAGAGTAGCCTTTGAGTTGCCCATTGGCATGCATGGGAATTATTTGGTCATGATGCCTCCTCTTAGAAAGGCAGTTTAGCAGAGAGGAAACCAAAGGCAGCACAGAATGAGCATTGCCATTTACCACTCCCACAGGCACACAAAGCTAAAAAAGAGACCACCGGTTTACTCATATTCTTGCATAAAAACTTAGATACAGCATAGCGTTTCAAACAAAATGTGTTGAGTCTATTTCTTTGAGTTCTACATCACAGGCAGGAGACAGGGAGGGAGGGGGAGGGAGAGATCAAACATAACTAGCCTCAGCAATGGAGGACATCAGAGAGAGAGAGAGAAGGAAGGAAGGAAGGAAGGAAGGAAGGAAGGAAGGAAGGAAGGAAGGAAGGGGAAGAGCAAGAAACCACACTGTAGGCTATAGAGATCCGAAGGCTAGCTGTAGTCTAAATTCCCATGCATTACCTAGCTGACTGCAACACTGCCCCCTTCCTGTAACTTCCAGATGAGGTTGCAATATTCCCAATAGACATTTAGCATCTAGACAGCTGACTGAGCAGTAGGCACATAGCTCACCAGAGTGGCGCGTGGGTGGGTGCCCGTGCTGACGTTTGCCAAACGATAGGCAGTGCATCACCAAACCAAGAAGACAAAAGAGGATACAGATTTGCATAAAATGTGCATGTACCCATTTATAGATATACAAATGTAGAAGGGGTCACTGTCATTGAACCAGAAAGGTATCTCACCATAGCGGGGAAGACGGTGAAACCAGGTGAGCGGCGTTCTTGATCAGTCTACCACCCAGGTACAAAATGGTGATGGGTGGCTTCAAGACCCTCTGCCGGACTCCCCTCTTGGGGTTCTTTGAGCTGGACTCAGACTGGACAGCCCTTCAAATAAAGGGCAGGCTCGAAAGAGCAGACTGCCCACCGAAAGCCCTTAAAATAGAGGACTGCTCTCTGTAAAATAGGACACATGGCTACCCTAAGGACGAGGTGTGTTGTATTTGTATTTAAATTATAGTAATTCTTTCTCAATTTGCATCGCTCCCTATAAATTTGGACATGCCCCCTTTTATGCAAATCTGTGTCCTCAGTTTTGGCGATGTGTCAGCGGCTGCCCGAATCGCAACCACCCCAATGCCTTTTCCAACTCTCCCATGGGTGAGGCCTGGACTAGGTCACTGAAGACTTACCGCCTTACTCTGTTTAGAAATGAAAAGGGGTAGAAACACATGCATGCCACAGTTTGCTTCTTTACGAGTCTTCCCCCCCCCCCCCTGAAACATTAACAAAGCAATGAAGATAAACAATGGTACCTTTGTCAGGGCACATTAATCCACGCACACATGCGAAGGCAAACGCTATTTCTTACATGTGACCTTGATACACAGCCTCCCTCGCCAAGCTGTTTTTTGAGCAAAGTGCGCCACCCAGTGGCCAATGAGAGTAAGATGGGAGCATTTTGGTGGAGAAAAGCTTCCGGGACTTCTTTCTTGTGGCTGCTGGCGCTGCTGTGTAAATTTCGCGAGCAGCTCCCTTTGGTGCATCTGAAGCATCCAGGCCTATTAACGGAAAGGAAAAAATAATCCACAGAGTGGGCATC